>NW_011626826.1:1186932-1231492 GCF_000204515.1 Acromyrmex echinatior | reverse complement strand
ATATTACAATAAATTAATATATTTATAATTTAATTTTTACTTTTTGATTTATTTTTATTATATCTTTTATGTATTTTATTATCTCTATTCATTTTTGGAATGTTTTTAAATTAAGCCGAGTATAAAAATATTCCCATACCGCGTTAACTATATAATTTAACTTATTTTTCAGGAAAGGCTTTTGCTCAGCGTGTTACCAAGGCATGTCGCCATGGAGATGAAAGCCGATATAGCCGGAAAGCCGAAGGACACGATGTTTCACAAAATTTATATTCAAAGACACGAGAACGTCAGGTATGTGATGCCAATGGTCCGCAAACGAATAGCAGCGACTTAAAACGCGCACCGTAAAAAGAAGTGCCACTTTGACATTTTGCAAATGAAAGTTTCGCTTTGTTATAAAGCTCAAAAGAATTTACATAACTATTTTATACATTACGTCCTCTAAGCACTACTTAAACTGAAATTCACAGCAGATTAAACATCATAATCCTTGCTCGCGGCTTTTTACGTTATCGTAAAATTTGCATCTTTTTGGATTTTAAACTCGTCGTAAAGTACCTCTACGTTTGATCAAACGCAGTCAGTGATGAATCACAAATCAAAAGCACGTACACAGAAAGAACAGTTTTACTGAAGTATCTGAAAATTTAGCTAGAGACAGGTCTGAAAATAATTTTGTTGGATCATCAAAATAATTATGTAGAACATTCAAACTGGCTGCTAGAATGTCAAAATTTTTCAACATGTGCTTGAATATCCCGCATAATTATTTCGATTATCTAATAATAAAATTATTTTGAGATCTGTAATATTTATGTAAATTTTTAGATACACTAAGAAAAAAAATTATTCATTTAAATAAATTATTTATTTGATTAAATTAATTTCTTTGATTTTATTTCTTTTTCGTTGAAAAATGTAGGTATTTAATTCTCGTTTTAACGATATAGATTAACTTTAATCTTGATTTAATTTATTTTTTATTTTTTTTTCTAGTTCTAAAAATTAAAAACAGGACAAAGAGTAAATTAAATCGAAGAAAAATTAAAGTTAATCTATATTGGTAAAAATAAACATAAATCAAATATAATATATTTAACTTAAATAAATACATTCTCCTTCAAAAGAAATAAAGACGAGCTAAATTAATTTAGTCAACAATTTTTTTTTCGATGTATCTTTTTCAGCAAAATCATTCTTTTCATATATTTTAGTATAATTTACATCATTATTACAATATTGTATCATGAGATTATTATTAGATACAAATAATTATGCAATAGTGAGCGCATTATGCAGTATGAGATGATATGCAGTACGAGATGATATGCTTGATCGTCTCATAATGCAGTAACGCCAGCTGCTTCAAACTTGACGATTTATCACGGTACAGTGCACGCAACATGATAAGCACACGTGGTTGCATAAAGAGAATTCTGGATTGGTTTGAAGTGGGTTGAGATGTTACATCCAATCTCTCGTATCAGACGTCTCACCAAGCTCGGATCAATCTAACTTAATTCGCAACGAGCAAACGTCATGTTCATTTAACTTTACAGAGTTTACAAACTTACGACAATTTTTCGTCTCTAGTTTCCTCTTTCCCAAATGTTTAACGCGACATTTTCCCATTTGAGGCAAAGTAATTACAGAACTGTTGACAAAAGTGTTTATTTAGAAACTATTTGTATCAAAAATTAATTTGAAAATTAACTTAATTGAAATAACTGACTTTATTATTAAATATTTCAGCATTTTGTTCGCCGATATTTGTGGATTTACTTCGCTCTCCGATCAATGCACTGCCGAAGAGCTCGTCAGATTGCTCAACGAACTTTTTGCACGGTAAGAAATGATAATAAAACGAAAGAAATATTTTTGATACTAAATCCGTACAAAATATAAAATCAACGCGTATTAAGATGGATAAAATTTTAAAAATATGGTCGATAAATCTCAAGAAATTCGCCAAGCTATTTTATCACAATCATGCATTCAAATCCTTTTTTTTATTTTTATATACTTTATTCAGAAAACGTTTAGAAGCATAACGGATTATTGTGTCCGCGATATACATATATTTCCACTTGTTCGACTCGATCAAAATATAAATTTCTTTCAGTTTCCTTCTCTCAATACAATCCTGTTGTCTCTGATCTCTTGAGTCTTGCAAATATTCTTGTTCGTCCGACTCACACAGAATCTTTCGTACATCAGCGAATACAAATCTCTTTTGAAATCTCACGGACAGATTATACTTTGTCAGTTTGACATCAGTTTAAAATGTATTTACATTTCTCAAACTACGTACACGTTATCGTAAAACTAAATTAATATATCAAAAACTTTTCTTGATTTTTGCTTACAGAAAGGTAAATTTATTGAACTTCAATAATATAAAGTATTTTTAAATTCGTAGAAAAACTATATTAATAAAATAATATTTTATGAACATTAAATCAATTTTTAGGTCTATATTTATTGAAGCTTCACTCTTTATCTCTGATGAACATTGTCAATCTGCTACGTTTGTATCAAGAGTTTCTAAACCCTCTTAACTCTTAAAGCTTTACTCGTATTCCTTATGTTCTACCAACGCTCGAGTCTTTTGACAGCTACGGATCCGCGTCCCTAGTGACTTTTCGGGTCAATAGGGTGTACTTATCCTACTACCAAGAGGGATTTGCTAAGAGGTCATAAAGGCCGCTTTCATTCCTCACGATGATGCCAGCTTTTATATATCAGTACAGCCAAGATCACTTTCCGGGATTTTGCGAATGTAACACTTTCATCTCTATAAGAGAAGATAGAAATATCCCTTTCGAAAAAATGTTCGAAAAAGAAAATGAGAAAAAACAAAAGATCAATGTTTAAATATCATTGAACTTTCGTGAAAAATATAAGATGATAATTCTGTGATCTGAGATCATTAAAAAATTATATCGCATATATATCCTTGGAATTAGGCAAATCGAATTAGCAAACTAACCATCGCTTATCCAAGATATATTTGTCAAATATATGTGTTATGTGTAGTGTTTAAGTGGATTGATATTGTGTAACACGGCAATATTTTAATATCATTATTAAAATAGGCTACTATATTACCTTTCAAAGACTTAATGATAATGCGTTAATAATTGAGTGATTTAATTACTATTTGAGTCGTATGTACGCAACTCCATCGGGACTATTATTTCCTACGTATCACTAAACTAGATTAACATAATACACGCTACGTTATGAGGATTTGGATACGCGTGAAATATTAATATCGTCCTTCTGGCGCTCTGAATTAATTTCGTATAATATGCATCGCGCGGAACGCGACGTTACTGAATATCTAATCTGAATAAACCGATTATCTCACGGGTTATTAGTGTCCTTACTTTTGTTGACGCGTCATCTCTCTGTCATTTCAAATTAATTTAACACGATATCGCATTTACCGCACATAATTCTATTCAGTGTCAATGTCAAAAAAGGATAGTAGTAATAACATTAGATATTTAATTAGAAATTCAATTAAAACTTTAGTAAAGAAAAGGAAAAGTTGCATATGTAGCGTGCCTATATTTTAGTAAATATTAGATAGATTAACATGCGGTGTTTACTTAATTCTCATTAAGTTGGTATTAATATTAATACCAAGGTGATGTAGATTTAACACCATGTGGATTTGAAAATCCACATCTGTTAATATTAACATCAACACGGTGAGAATTATATATAGACTGCATGATGTTAAATCTACATCAATACAGAATATAAATATAGGAAAATATTACAAAAGTTGCATGAAGTGTGGACACATAAGTTACATAAAAGAAAATAGCGAGTATTTCTATACTTAAATTGTGTGTTACGAAACTGATTTCCGCGAAAGTAACTTTGATTGCAAAAGCCAAAGATCTGCGTAATATTTCCACGAGAAAATTCTTTTCTGAGGCAAAACTCCATTCAATAGTTCGGTTTCTTCGATATCATAAATCATTACATTAAATTTTCATAAATATCCCGCAGGTTTGACAGGCTAGCTGCTGAGCACCACTGCCTCAGAATAAAGCTCCTCGGAGACTGTTATTATTGCGTTTCTGGACTTCCGGAACCACGGCCAGATCACGCTCACTGTTGCGTAGAAATGGGATTGGACATGATCGATGCAATAACGTAAGTCCGTACATTCCTTCATTTCTCACGTAAGAACTTCAAGTTTTTATTACATATTTTGTTATCAAAGAACAACGTTGTTGTCTTATATATATGTCGCTTTTTAAAACCAATATATATGATAATAAATAGCTAAAGCATAATCGAGATCTATGTCACGATTCAAAATGTATCCACATTAAAAATTATAAAATAGCAAAATAAATCTATCACATGTTCCATCAGCAACATCAAAGATCCATGTAATACCATTCCTTATCCTCATAGTTCGTTTGATAACGTATAAAGGAAACATAAAATAAAAATAATTGAAAATAGAATCTCAAAAGCTGCCGAGGGGAAGAAAGATAAATAAATATAAAAAAAAGAAGAGAGAGGAAATGAAAAAGGATAGGAAAGACATAGCAACTAGCAGATCAAAGTAACATTCGAGCAATAAAGATGCTTTCGTTTAGAATCCACGAAATGACTACAGAACTTCCGACAGAGTTGTATCCGTGCGCTACATATCTCGTATTTTGGTTAGTTTCGTATTTTCATAAAATGCGTTTCGTCAAAGAGGAGATTTCCTCGGAGACCGCGATATGTATGCGACTCACGACTGAGGTCGATTCGCATCGTTATGAAAGACTAGTATCCACAGGTCACTGCAAGCGGATGGATTCCTCACGAGTTTAAATTTCAATTCTATCTCGTCTTAAACTTCACCATACGTTTCTCCTAGTCGGACTTGCCGGGAAACTGTTTCATTCGCGATCGGAACAGTTATCCGTGTGCAAAAATTTAAATTTTGTTCGTTTTAAAGTATTTATACGACAAATTTTACGAATAAATGCTAAAACCAAATAATAAATCAAAAAATATTGAAGGACAATCATTGTAACTGGAAGAGTAATTATTGTTATTAACTAACTTTAATCCAAAAAGTCAATATTTATATATTTATTATTTATAAATGTTTCCTTCTTACTTCCATTAATAACGAAAGTACTTCATAACTTTTTCAATAGTTGAAGACTTCGAACACCAAAGTAATCACTAAGTAGACTTAATGGTAAAAAAGTTTGCTTGTTTGTTGTCACAAACTCGAAAGATATAGTTATTCATCTGTTACATGGCCTAATGATAGGAGAAACAATAAATTCTCATGTCGGTATCTCCGTAGATTGGTTCGCGAGGTAATGGCCGTAAACGTGAATATGAGAGTTGGTATCCATACGGGCCGAGTTCACTGTGGAGTTCTCGGTCTGAGGAAATGGCAGTTTGATGTTTGGAGTAACGACGTGACTCTAGCCAATTACATGGAAAGTGGAGGTATACCCGGGTGAGTACAAACAATTTTGTTAATTCTTATTTGACTTGTCCTTTTTACATTAGTCTCGATTGACGATAAATTACATCGATATAATTTTCTGCATAATTTTTAGCTGATTAGTTGCTTTACTCCAATTTGTATAAAACTTTTCGATTCGTTAAGTGCACAATCTTAAATAAAAACATATATCGCAAACAAATTATCCTTGTTAAAAGACATTTTCTTAATATTGAATTATTACGACGAAGTTAATATTTAATAAAAAGTATAATGTTTCGCAGACGTGTGCACATCACGAAAGAGACTTTAGATTGCTTGGGCGAGTATTATGAAGTCGAGGAAGGTCGCGGGGGTGAGAGGAACGCGTACTTAAAAGATCATAATATTAGAACCTACTTGATTGTCCCCGGAGACACATTTAAGGGCAACATAACTAATTCTGGAATACGAAAAACTTTCCCGGCAAACAGTAATGTGTCCAAAGAAATGAGGGTTATGGGTCATGGTTCGCAACACGGAAAACAAACCAAGTAAGAGCTCCTATTGCTGTTTAATTTATTAACCTTTGACATTAAAATGTCACGATATTATAATCTTATTGCTTAAATAATGTCAAAAAATTATCAGCATTACGAAATATTCAAATGTTAAGGTAACTCCGGTATATAACACTGCACCTCATCAAAAACTTAATTTATTAATATATTATGTATGTAGTTTTCAGAAACGCGCGCCGAAATGATTTTTCGGTCTTGAAAACACTAACTCTACTAAATTACCGCAGTAATGTCACAAGTTTAATTGACTAGCAATTTAACAAATATTTGATGCTTATTCACATCTTCGAAATGATCTTAATAATATTGAATAACATATTAAAATCTGTAAATAATTAATTCTTATTGCGAAAAATATTTACAGATTATAATTAAAAAATAAACTTTTTGAAACCCTTGCTTTTTTGCCGTATATCCCATAGAGATGGGATATATGCCTACTCATAGAGGAAGGGTATGTACGGCTCATGAAAAATTTACAAATAATGCATATAAACAAAATGTATAATGTATACATTAACTTATAAAATGCGTTTATAAAGTTTTATTAAAGAATAAGAATGACAAATATGTATATGAATAAATAATCTTCCCGTTCGCCCAAAATTCTGTATGTATATCCCAAACAGATGGGATATACATACAAGACAAACAAATAATACGAAAGCAAAGCACTTGTATTTTGCTACAAAACATGCTTTATTATTTCCACTACACGTATGTATCACGAAATAATCACTAGTCTTTTACACGCCCTACAGTAATCATTTTATGTAGATTGTAATTTATGATGGCGTTACTTATTACAGTGACAAATCGATTCAACTCAGAATAATTTCATTAATATTAACAGTAAGAAACTGAAATCATAACACAATACTAATATAACATAAAGGCATGTAATAGAATAGTTGCGAGAAAATTATCTCCCCCTCTCCTTCTATTTTTTCTGATTTCTGCGGTGTAAATCCCAGCGCGTATTTGCCGGAGTTACTCTACATAATTTTATGGCAATTTAAGATTGTTCTAATAAATTAAAAAAATCTAAATTAAAAAGTCTAATAAATTAAACAATCATGACTGTTATATTTTCTTATTACTATTCAGATAAATCAGTTCACCCTAAAAAATAAGCAATAAGTAAAATAAAAATCAACTAAAAGGGAATAAATAGCCAATTAAAAGTCTACGCGATCGCTGGTGCGCAAAATTATTTACTTATTGAAAATAATATAACCGACGTTTTCGGTCGATTTCCTTCTCAATGCAAAATTAATTAATTAAATAATAAATTATATATTATAAGTTACAGAATATATAATATTTAAGTCAATTTGTCACAAATTAAAATACAAAAGTACGAAACATATATCGGATCATATCATTTTATTACTGCAATGGAGTCAGTGATTACAAAAGTGAAACACAAGTCTAGATGTAACAATGGTCAGTTGGTAGATGACCAATGTTTAACACCACTCGTTCTGATAAAATAATGATTGAAGCTGACAAGAGATCTGCCTCGGTTTGTACAATAACTTAGTGAAAATCCTTGATATCAGTAAAAGTTGATAGCATAAAATGTAAATTAAGAAAAAAGGCAAGACTGTACAGGTCGGAGGTTCCAAGAAATTTAATGCTAATGCCGGCGCGGCAGTACTGTAACTTTCAATGCAATAACTCGAAAAGTTCTTATAAAGAAAAGGTTTGTAACCAGTGTTCTGGAAACACCTCAACGTCAGCTATGAAGATGTGCTGTGAAAAATAGGTAGCTCCTTAAGATTTTGTGTTGACCTTGAAGGCACTTTCCAATTCTATTTCATTCTAAAATCCAATTAATATCATCATCTAATAAACCTTTTTTAAACCTTATTACTTTTGTTTCAAACATTTTTTAGATAAATCAATATTTTTTTAGATATTAGCCATTTCTGTTTTTACCATGCATTATAGTATCAAATTTCTTGAAATCTATACAATCTTGTCTTTTTTCTTAATTTACATCTTATGCTGTTAACTTTTATTGATAACAAAGATTTTCACTAATTTGTTGTGCAAACCGAGATGGTCCCTTGTGAGTTATTGTGATGTTCCAATAAATTATGAGTCAAAGCGAATCAGTGAAATTAATATTGTGTCTATATCTTACGAACGTTGAAACTGTAATTACACAATTGTAATTACACAACTGACCACTGTCACATCTGGACTTGCGTCTCACTTTGTAACTACTGACTCCATTGCGGTAACAAAATGATCCCAGATACATGTTTCGTATTTTAATTTGACAAATTAATATTGACATTATGTATTCCGTAATTTATTGTGTATAATTTATTATTTGATTAATTAATGTTTTCGCATTGAGAAGGATCGAAAAGGTCGCTTGAAACGTATGCGGATTATTTTCGATGAGTACATAAATAATAACTTTACGCACCAAAAACTGCGTAGGCTCTTAATGCTTAAGGCTTTTATATTTCCTTTTAGTTGATTTATTCTCAGAGCCCTATATATTTTTGTTATATTTTAAAATAAAAATCATACTTATATTGTAATAATAAGTCGATTAAAATAATTAACTCGATGCAAATATTATATTGGAATAATTTATATCACAAATAAAAATCATTGAGTAAACTTTACGTATTTTTCAATTGGATAATACTTGATGTATACGTTTCAATAGATTAGGTTTTGGTGAAACCATCGAGGGCGAAAAAGATCCTGAAGATGAGGTGAACGAGTATCTGATGAGAGCAATAGATGCTAGAAGTATAGATCGATTAAGAGCGGAGCATTGTACGCCGTTTATATTAACGTTTCAAAGACCGGATGTCGAAGAAAAGGTAATAAGTTACATTACAAGATAAATGATATACTTAAAAATAAAATAGGCATAAATTATCGTAATATATTAAATTTGTTATGAAACAATTACAGTTATAAATTTATTTCGTCCAATAGCTTCTAATAGTTTCATATTATTTGACATAAAATAAATTTAATATAAAATTATAATTTTATTTTACACACTTAAGCGTGAACACAATAGCGTTTATTAAAATAATTATCTAACTTTTGCAATAAAAATTCTATTTAAATATTTTAAACATATGAATGATCTTTCTCGAATTTAGAGATTTAATTAATTTAATAGTAATTATATATATATATATATATATACACACACGCAAAATATGAGCTGTAATTGCGTACTGAACTGTCCATGTATACAATTGAGTGTGACCAAACTACGCAGTAATTCATATTAATAGAAGATCGTTTGAATTTAATTTTGGTTAATTTGCTTAAACATGTATTTGAGTTATTTCGGATTTCACGTAATTGAACTATGTATCATTGATTGAACAGAATTGTGTCGTCATTGATTGAACAAAATACTGCATTTTTTCATCAAAATCGTCTACAAAATTGTCTAACAACTGATAATATGATTGAAAACACTCCATCCGTTAGCAGTAAACATACGTAGAAACAATATGCGATATTGCAATTATTTAAATAACCTGTTGCAGTACTCGCGCGAGAGGGACAGGATGCTCTCGGCTTATTTTGTGTGCTCCGGTTTCGTCTACATGGTTGTTGTGGTCGCAATAGCCATCACCCTCGCTGGGTAAATATACGTACCAATAAATCCTTCTATATAGCGGCAGTGATATCTTCCTTTTACTATACTCTTGAGACCCGATGTGTAAAATACTCGTATTTTATTGACATTGAATTGTCCTTTGTTCTAATATTTATGGGCACTTTCGCGAAAATCGTTCGATAAGTTAGCGTATAAGACGGCATAAATCTCATAACATTCGAAAAATTTCTCGCAAAAGTAGCTCGAGAAAAAGCGCGTTAAAATGTCCCCTTTGTCTTCTTAGGAGCGTATACTTCTACGTTTGCACGGCGATTAGTGTGCTGGTAATAGCCCTGGTCAATGGCATTTTATTGGCGGAAAAAAATGAGGTAAGAACTCACAGGTGTGATACATTAAAAAAAATATTAAATTTTAATAAACATCTGTTTGAATACACTGAGAAAAATGACTGATTGAAAATGGACGAATCCGAAGAATCTAATTATCTAATTTAACTAACATTTTTTTATTGAGTAAATATTTATTTACTGTAAGCAAATGTTTACTTAGTATTATTCAAAGAAATATGTATTAAGATTTAGTACATTTTTTTCCAGCATACATTCTCTTGAGATCCGAATAAGTGTATGAATTTTCACTCTTCCCTCAGGATTGTAAAACTAGATATTAGTAATAGCAATTATTGTCTTTCTTCCCCTTGTGGCTATTATATAAAATCATACATCTATCTACACAACAATTTAAATAAATCGCGCAATACGTCACGTACAACGTCGAGTCAAAACTCTCTGAAAAAGAGCCACTTCTTTTTGACCCTGACCAGGTGGCAAACTTCCAGGTCACTGCCGAAACCAGCAATTTTGGTCACAACGCACTCATTAATCTTTCCCGATCCTGAGAACCTTTAATTATCTCTTTATTTAATTAGAAGTCTAGAGGTGAATAAGGACAAGAGCACACGGTAGAACAAAAGTCAACTGACTGTTGTATCATTTATAAAAAATAATTGCTCTCTCTACTTATAAATAAAATTGCTCTCTAAATTTCTTGAAGTAAAATCTTACTCTAAAAGAATTAAAATACTGTTACTATTGAAAAAGAGTGAAAAATTTGCAGAATTTGCTTAAATAAGAATAATAGAGTTTCATTCTTTTAGAGTGAGATTTCACTCCAGAAAGAAATTTAGAGAGCAATTTTATTTATAAGTAGAGAGAGCAATTTGTTTTTTATAAATGACACAATAATCAGCTGACAAAAAAGGAGATTTTTTTTCCTTTGAAATAAATCTCTCTAAAAAAAAAGTGAAAATCTGCCACTCTTATTCAAGAGTGCAAATTTTTTACTCTTTTTCAACAGTTGCAGTATTTTAACTCTTTTGAAGTGAGATTGCACTTCAGAAAATATTTAGAGAGAGTATATCGTACTCATTCGCCGGATCATATACATTGCCATGAATTTTCCATAAATAATACAACGATCGATTAATATTTTATTTATCGTTCTTGCCCTAATTGTGCGCGTTTCACAGAGGGTGCCAAAATGGGTGAGAAGCATGGCGTTACAGATCTTTGAGAATCGCATCATCGCGCAGAGCATCGCATCCATCGTCGTATTTCTAACGTTCATCACGGTATTATCGCCGCTGGTGAGTAATAATCAAAGCTTAATGCAGCTATTCTTTGTGTTTTATGTTAATATGGTACACTATCTATGAAACTATCTAAACATTTCTCGTGCATCACGACAACCACTTCTTCAAAAATATATGTAAAAAATTTGCATTGGTTTATTATTTTTTAGATTATTGAAAAATATGAATATCAAAACTTAAGAAATGTTCAAGCTGACAAATGTAACCTTTAAATAAATTCAATAATTCAAAAATTTTAATATTCGAAAAATCGGAAACAAAAAATCCAAGAGATGTAAAATCCATTAGTTCTATAAGACATTAATCACGCGTAATAAATTAAATAAATGATACGCGAAGCTTTCGACCCATGCTTTCTTCTCTCTCTCTCTCTCTCTCTCTCCCCACTTTCTCCCTCCCTCCCTCTCTCTCAGTTTTTTAATCCAATAATCGGTCTCACCGTTTACTTCGGAAAACTCATATTAAAACTATAACGCAATATAAATTAGTCTGCCGAGCCAAAACTTTTAGTAATAAATCGAACGCGAGCATCGATAAATCATGCACGCTACAGAATAATAAAGTTGCCATGAACGTTCGTAATTGAATCGCAAACGGACGAAAAAAATATCGGTCCACAAATGGATTGTGCAGAGCGATCGAATGTTTTGCATTCTCATAGTAAAATAGTAAACAACGACCGAATTTTTGTCGTTTTTTTCTCGCTGCAGATCACGCTGATCGGAAGTGAGGCTTGCGTCAACAATAACTCGTTGCCTTTCGCTGAGGAATCGCCGGATGAGCATCCCAGCGTGATGAGAGTACCGACGAAGAATATTGATGCCTCCGGCATTTGCGATTATATTCTTTTCTGCGACGTAAGTTACATATGACATCGGCGTTAAATAGACAGACAATGATTAATCGAGTCTTCGCTCGAATTTGTTATGAAAGAAAGGTTGATAAAAAAAGATCAGAGATACTTTCAAAAGAAGAGACTGCACTTATGATCTCACGGCTAGAAAAGCTATGCAAGTTTAACGAACTCATAATCTATTAATAAAATAGAATTCTAGTAGAATTCATGCAAAATTAATGTTAAATTTTATGCAGTTAACTCTTTTATTAACTCTTCCGTGAACTCTCCTTGTGCACAATATTTCACCTTTTCACTACCATGTTTCAGAAGGTTCTCGCAAAAAAAATGTAAAAGTAAAACGAGATAAAATATATGCAAAACTGCAGTTTTTTTGTTGTTCAAAAAATGGAGTTTTTGAAACATCATAACGAAATTTACACAAAAATATAAAAATTTTTTGCTGTTTAAATTTAATATAAATAACGGGGTATTCCATATGCATTGACGGAAAAGTTAAAATAACTACAAATTTTTAAAATTGTTATATTGTAATTAAAGAACGAATTCGTCGGTCTCGTATAATTCCGTGATGTTAATAGAGAACTTTTAGTACGGACATGATATACAGAGCGATTTTCACGAAACTATAGGAATTCACAAACTGACACTCCGCAACTGATTGCAGTTGTTTCCGGTTCTGGTGATGCTGGTGATGGTAACCTGCGCGGTGTATCAGATCCTAACATCGGTCTTTAAAGTAGCCGTATTGAGCATTGTTGTGGCTTGTTATCTCGGGGTCAGCATTTACCAGGCACTAAATGAGGACGACGTAGAGCCCGCTGGAAGATGGTTGGCGGGTGTACTAGTGGTTTTCTTCATGGCCTGCCTAGTGGCACACTCCCAGCACACAGAGGCGACCTACAGGTCGAACATTCGAACATGCTTACACTTTAACATTTCGCTTCTCGAAACTTACGCGACGTTAGCTCATAGATACGTCCTAAACTTGCACGTTAGAAACCTTTGAGGCCTTCATGGAATTTCCCACGAAAGCCTTCCTCTCATCACAAACAATGTCGCGGATCAGGGATCTCATGAACTGATTTTCACAGAATAATTTTATAGTCGAAACATGAGCCGCGTATATAGAGATGCAAGTAATATTCAGAATATTTCAGGAATATATTGACACTTTGAAATCTAATTAAAGCAAATATATTTTACTACTAAAAAAATATGTATATATTGTTACGTACAGATTTATAAAAATCTGCCAATTACAATGATATATATTAAATATACGTGACATGATACGTATCAGAAATTCTAGAACACACATGTCAATATATTTCATAAAACTTTCTGAAAAACGTGATATAATTTGTTAAAATATTTTTCATGGCAAAAATAGATGAAGACTATTGACATACATATTGTACCAATACAGATTGGATTTCTTGTGGAAGTTACAAGCGACTGAGGAGAAGGAGGAAATGGAACACTTGAAGGCCTACAATCAGAAATTGCTCGCAAATATACTTCCGGAACACGTGGCCGCTCATTTTCTGTCTACTGTCAATTCAGACGTAAGTTCTATCTGACAAAAAAACAAGTTCAAAAAGAAATCTTTCACAATAATTTTATAATTTTTTAAATGTATTAAGTAAAAAATAGAATAAGTACTATTTATTATAATGATTGTATATACATTATATATTATATAATTATGTATAATATTAGGTGTTGGAATTAATTCGTAGCGTTTTACAAGTGATGGGAAGTACTTTCATTAATGTATTTTTTAATGCTCATGTGAAATAAATAACATTCTTTCATTAAAAACGCTACGAATTAATTCCAACACCTAATATATACTATATATGTATATTATTATTTATTATTATGTCAATTTACCATTATATCATTTCTATGTCAATAAAATATTTCAATTTAAATATTTCATCGAGAACTTATACATTTTTGCACAATTACTGGTCAATTCTTTTGTACTCTGCATACTTTGAAAAGTGAGAAGTTATACTTGAGACAAAACAGACATAAAGACTGGGATACTCATAATAAGTACATTTTGACATTTCCTACGAAATGTATTTGACATTTCCTAACGAGGTTAAATGATTATAGATTAAATTACAGTTCACAGATTATAGATCAATTTACAGTTGCAAGCTGGATGTATTATTAAATTCATAGTCAAATTATATCCAATTTGAGTTACTTTTATACGTCATCATTACTTCTATTTAGTATATCGTTAATTTAAAACAATGGAATTAAATAATTTAAGAAATTAAATTAAATTTGATTCAAATTTAATATCATTATTATTTACTAACAAATGAATACGTTAATATGGACGTTGTTTACATTGTAACTAACTGAAGGAATGGCTTAATATTTTGCGGATTTACATTTTGACACACATAAAGAAGTTAAAAATAATAAAATATTATTTAACTTAAGGGATTGATTTAGTGTCCTTTAATGTCTAACAGTGTATAAAATAAAATCTTACCGTATATTTTAAAGTTCTTAATTGAGAGTTAATTGAGTTTCAGCTTTCTTAAAAGCTTCGTGACAGCGACATTTTCATAAAAGCGGTATTTATTCATTTCTTTTCCATTCCTTCTCTTTTTCTAATTAAATTGCAAATTAATCCTATATGATAATATCCTCATTTTTCGTATATAAAGATCACTTAGGTATAATGTCAAATATTTATAATTTAATTAAGGATTACTTTTAAAATTTCAAAAGTAATTCTTAATCATACAATTGTATATACACAAATTACGAATCTGTGACAACTAACATGTTAAATCGTCCAATTTCTAAATTCCAAATTGATATTCAATAGTATCCATTCACCTAATTGTGTCCTATCTATTTATTCAATTTGTCCTGTCCTATCCAACAGCAATTATACATTTAATGCACGAAATTAGATATCAAATAATAATAATAATATTTATTGCAAATATAGATTTCAGTACCACTCTCAAAGTTCCTCAAAATAATTAAAATAAACTATTAAAAAAGTATATCAAAAAAGTATATCAAAAGTCTACAAGAAATTAATATAATTAAAATGGTCAAAACAATTATAGTGTTTTGAAATTAATATAACTATTTATACATGACAAGACTAAACAAAATTCTTGTAAAATATTAAGAAATATATATTCTATAAAAAAAAATTAAACAGGCATGTCTAGAACGATGTCGACTGTTTCGCAGGAATTGTACCACGAACAATGCGACTTTGTGTGCATTATGTTCGCCTCAATACCAAATTTTTCGGAGTTCTACGTAGAACTCGAAGCGAATAACGAGGGCGTGGAATGCCTCAGACTTCTCAACGAAATCATTGCTGACTTCGACGAGTTACTTGCTGAGGAACAGTTCAAGTACATCGAGAAGATCAAGAGTACAGGCGCTACATATATGGCCGCTTCGGGTATGTCTCTCATAGAATTCTTTTCTTTTTTTTTTAGTAGTATTAATTTTTTTCAACAATTCTTGAATTTATTCCCAAAAATTGCTATCAACTTTTATTATCGCTCCAGAAAAGAGCGGTACTGCGTTTACAATTAATCGTTGAGTCGATCAAAATTAATTGGATTAAATTTAATTATGTCTAGTCGGCTTGCAGACTCATATAATAAATTCGTAAAAGCATGATAAAACATTTTATCTTCATTGCACATTTCAATAACTAACTTTTAATTTATTTATTTGTTATCACCACCGGATATATTTCCAAATTAAATTTGCGTTCAAAATTCCCTATTTTAAATTCTTCTAACAAAGTTTTTCTAGTTCCACAAGGACAGATCTAATTTCCCACGGCCACTTGATTTTTCGCGCAATTTCCTAACAATTTCCTAACAACTCAGACTCGTTACTCAAATTAGAACACTGCGATCAGAACAACGCCGTCGCGCAAAGTTCACTCTAGTCTTTTTTTGTTGCTTTAGGCCTAACGAAAAGCACATGCGATATGCGGGATTACAAGCACGTAATCGCAATGGCGGATTACGCCCTGAGAATCCGCGAGCAGCTGGCCTATGTCAATGAACACAGCTTTAATAACTTTCGCATGCGTGTGGGCATCAACATCGGACCGGTAATATTGAATAACATGGAACGAGCAATTTCACTGTATTATTGCATTCTTTGTAAATAATCCGTAAATTGCATTCAGCGACGGAATGAGAGAGAATCTGAAAATATGAAAACTTGTGTAATATAATAACTCGAAAAAATTATATCTCATATCAATTTTAAATTAATTTAAAAAATAAAGAATATAATATTAGAATTAAATATAATATTACTTTCTCTCAAATTTTAATATATCTTAAAGAAAATTGCCTGATATTAATTATAATTCTTTTAATTCTAAAGATGATTCAACTTTAAATTTCTATTCAAATTCATAGCTCTTCCGCGATATTTCCTCGTAACGCAAATTTTGATTATTTCATTCACATAGCACTCGAACTCAGCTGCGAGAAAGAAAATCGCGGTAAAGTTGTCGAGGATTCTCAAGAGAGAGACTCAATATGCAACGCGAATTGCGCAGGTGGTTGCCGGTGTGATCGGTGCCAGAAAACCACAATACGATATCTGGGGCAACGCCGTGAACGTGGCCTCCAGGATGGATTCTACGGGCGTGTTAGATGGGATTCAAGTCACCCAGGAGGTTCGCGATATTCTGATCACTAAAGGATATCCGCTCACGTGCCGCGGAACGATTCAAGTCAAAGGGAAGGGCAGTATGATAACTTACTTCCTGGACGGGCCGAGAGACAACACGAAATCTAATCAGATGGACATCACCAAGACGAATTCCAATAACAACACCGACGCCATGGAGAAGACAGTCATCAATAATAGCAGCGGGACTGTCTGATTGGTATTGATTATTGTTCATTAATTAAACATTTAATATATTAGTTTTTCTAAAATCTACTTCTCTTTTAAAAGTGAAATTTATCATACAAGTAGAAGCCAGATAAACAAAACTCTGATAAAAATATTATAATTCCAATTTTCTTCCGAGTTTCAAATATCTTAATTAAATATTCATGATTAAATTATTTAGAAATATAAATAATAAGAGTATGAAAAGCATCGCTAAAATTCGAAAGAAAAAAACTATTGTCTCATAGTTTCGGAAATATGCATTCGTATTCTGATCAATTTACTGAATACGTACGATGCATGTTTGATGCAATTTACATTATGGCATCACAATCGGCCGCATAATCTCGCGATAAATTTGGATTCGTGAAGGGAGAAGGTAAGCAAAAGGGGTTATTATCTTAGGCAAAGTAACAACCTGTAGTAATACATCGCGAATATCTATCCGAAATAGTCCGCAAATTATTGCCAGAACATGCAAATATTTTACTTCACCGTGAGCTTCGCAATTTTAACCACTTTCAACTTTTTCAAATATACATTAATCAGTAGTTTTAAAATATCCTCATACCTACTTATTTTTTGTATTATCCATGATGTACAGTATTAAGTACATAAAATTTCATGTTATTAAAAAGTTGCAAAAGTATTGCAATTTTAAACATTTAATTTAAATTAATACTTAATTTTAATACTGTTTTATAGCAAAGCCTTTTAATTTATTGAACAGGACATTAATTTATTAGCTTTTTCTGAAGTTTTATCAGTTTCGGTTTCAAAATACGTGGAGTGTTTGTTTATTAACTTGCAATGTTTTTTATGTTAATATTTCTTTCAATAAATATTAGAAAAATTCTTACAAAGAAGTAATTTACTATTATCTACTTTTTTCTAGATGCTTTATATATTTCTATTTATTATTTTATATATACGTACAACCATTAAAATTTTATCACCGTGACCATGATATATCTTGTTAACATAAAGTCGAAACTACATCCAACTACGACAATTTGCCACGGAATTGAAATACTCCTATAGATAGGGGATTGTTATATAACACTTTCAACTATATCGCATGAGATACGCGCTTACTGGTGAAGACACGTGCACAATCAGTTGCACAACGGACATTTATTGCACGAGAGCAGGTCTCGTTATCGAGAAAAATTTCCACTTTGTGCGAAATGTTTCACATGCAAGCAAAAATTTTGTCTGCATAATAACATGTGCAGAGGTAAATTAGTTAAGTTAATAAAACAATTGATATTGTATAAATGACTTAATGCCTGTTTCTAACAATACAGTTAAATTTTAATCTTGGTTTAACTAACTCTTCAACTTTTTTTCTAGTTCTAAGAATTAAAAAAGGATGAAAAATAGATTAAACTGTGAGTTAAATAAACATTGCATTTTAATAAATCAATGTACTATCAAAGCTGTAAAATTTTTTAAATGTCAATACAAACAACAAAGCATTACTTATTTATGACTAAAATACTTTACTGTGAAAAATGTATGTAATGCTACCATAATATTTCTGCACTTTTATAATTTGCAAAATGATAATGGAAATTTAAATTATATCGCTCAGTTACAATGGATGCACAAAGTAACTGAATTAATTCTTCAAATAATTCGCAATTTGATCTTCTCTCATAAATGTGATCAAAGATTCAATTAACGAACAGTGTACCATAGAAAATTGAAACTTTCTACAAACTCAACATTAATTTCGGGTTGCAAACAAATATTTGAAAAAGTTAAAAAATTTCCGCAGAAAATAGGGAACTTGTATGTGAGAAACTTCTTGCAAACACATTTGCATATAAAATTAAATTATCCTATTTCATACAAATCTTCCGAAATAATTGCTAGATTATTTTACTCGCTCTCGTTAATGAATCGATAATATTGACAGGTGGGAATGCTCGAGCAAGAATTCTTGATGGACGACACGTCATATCAGCGATAGAAAGTATTATTATTTCTCGCGCTATTTAAAATTCTTCCATGTACTCAAGTCCAAAACGGCAATATAATATCCAGGACACGTGTGCGCATATTAGAGTCGTCGAGTGCCGTCCATAAATGACTGCTGACGAACGAAATAATTGCGCCATTAGTTTTAAGTCTCAAGACTAACGAAGAATAATCGACATTCACAGGGATAATCCCGGCATTTCGTTGCGGATTTTATGTCAATTACGTTTCCCACTTGATCACATACCGACTTTTGAATTAATGAAGTCCTGAAGAAATAAATGCTCTTACAAATCACCGAATACAGTTCCAAAGAACAAATAAAATTAAGAAACTTTCTGCAAACTTAATTCACTGCAAATATGATTAGAAAATGCTAGGCATGATATTTATTTCAAACATTTCAAAAAAACATAAGAAACATTTATTAGCAACGTTGATTAACATAACAAAAAAAAATGTAATAGCATTTTTGAAAGTGCAATTATTTTTTATAACTTATAAACGTATAATCAGCTATATAAGACGTTCTTATTAAATATACCCGTTTATTTAAGTCGTCTTATGCAAATCTGCTGTAATTACAAAAGTTTAGCAACTGCAATCATTAGCCAAATTCGAGTTAAATATGCACCGAAATGCCGGATATTAACGAAACATAAAGAATAAAAATTCATCCTCTTGTACACTTAAATTGTTCTTCAGCAATGCCTACAATGTATGTAATTGTGTGTTAAAAATTTTTAATTCTGTCGAATGTTAATCTAAAGTTAATTAACGATGGGTTCTGCCATGATTACGTTTATGATAATCAATGCCCAAATAGATGTCGGCCAGAAACATGTCAGTGGTAGCAAATTTCTTTTGAGGATGAGCATTTCGAGGATGTATGCTTATTAATTAAGTGAAGTACATTATGTAGTAACAAGTGTCAATTTTTATGTGTAAGCTTAAATGTATGCGCACAATTATTTCATAAATCAAGGTAGCTGAAGTTCCTCATTCAATTGTATTTCCAAATTGTTTCACGTTGTGTCAATTTTCTCATATCCAATTTTTTTTAGAATTTAAACAACAAAATTGGAAAAAAGTTCTTACATACAGTATTTGAAATTGTTTTGTCTACATTAAATAAAGACCTGTAACTTAATGATGTGCTTTAACAGGACAAATATTTATTCTCGTGACAATAAAAACGCCAACATCCTCGAAGAAATAGATGCACTTAGCATAAAAAATGTGCAATATTGGTTTAAAAAATTCGGGCCAATAATGTATCAAGTCATCTATAACAATGAAAAATCTCATGACAAATAATTTATGAGATTTCATAAAATATCTATCATTTGTAAAAAAAAAAAGCATTTCGTTTGGCTCAATATATTATTGATCCAAAACTTTTATTTACAACATGTGATTTATATAGATATCAGCTTGATTACTTTTAATAATTTCCGAATTAATTGCGATGCTAATTTTTCTCGTAATGTGTCCAACGAAGTGGACGTTTCTACATTATTCTAGTCAATACGAAGAGAGAAGACTCCCATATATGTAATCAGAGAAGCAAATCGAAGAAGGTTAAGCCTGATACAACGAAACCGTGGACGAACGAACTTCGTATGTGTGGACAGTTTGCTTTAACAAGAAGGGGACCACGGCGAGTTAATAAATATAATCTAGACTCAACGATTGAATTGTAGCCGCCTCTAAGAACATGAGAAAATCGTTGTTTTATTTTATACTCTCGTCTGATCTTTGTAATTATAAGGCTCGATATTCTACAATCTCTTGATACTAATATAATAATTTATAATAATGTTCATTATAATAATTTATGAAATCATGCATATTTTAAACCGCACACTATAAAGATCTTTTTCTCTTGATATGAACTTAATGATGTCCGTTCTTTGCCCATCCGCAGAGCTACAATTCTATTTTGATTTCAGAATTTTGAAAGACCTGTAGCGTGAAAGTAAATTCATATAATTACAAAAGTAAACTCTGAGTGGATGTAGGAGAGAACTGTAAACGTCGGACGAACGATTTTCTACACTAGCCAACTTTCCGACAGAAAGTTAATGAAATTGCATCATGTTACTGTGGCGTCGACTAACCGAGGAGTAATATTTTTTTTCTCATCGATCCTAGCAACTCTAGCAACCTTTAAAAGGACTTTCAAATAAGATATTCTATTTAATTCAATTACTGCTTTGTAAAAAGAACTGCACTTAAAATCGTCGCTTAATTATTTTATTAGTAAATTTAATTAGTTAAACCCAGCCTAGTTTTACACAAAAATATTGCAATGTAAAATAAGAAATTTGGTATTCAAAATGCAGAAATAAAAGCCTTAATGTAATTGATCAAAAAAGAAAACTGCAGGAAGCTATTTTCTTTCTTCCTTTAAAAAGAGCAAAGAGAAACCAATGCGGATTCGAATAACAAACGCGACAAAGCAGCTCATGCAACTGCAAACACCAAGAGAAACGAAAATAAGATAAATACTTTATGAAATCTCAACAGAATGAGTGGAATTTTAGTGAATCAACATTTCAATGTTTTAAGTATTCAGAAAATGATTTCGGAATTTATTCGCAATGGGAATGCAATAATGTGAATACTTTCTTACTGTGTCTATTGTTTCTTATTGTGTTTATCTCATGCTGTCAAAAATCAAATTCTGAAGTAATATCGAAACTATCAAATTATCACGCTATCTTCGACTTTAGAGTACACATTTGTGTAGAAATGATCGATCGTCCGAGTGTTACGAAATGAAAACGTCGACGTTCTGCAGTATTCAATGTCTTATAGATTAGATATATTCGTAGACATGTAAATATGTATGTATGTATGTATATGGGGCGCTTGTGTGCATATGTACAAACTTGGCCAAAGTGTATACATAGATGTTAATTACGTCGATGTGCAGCTACTGGCGCGGCACGAGCTCTCGATTACTCGATCAGAATATACATATCGACTTTCTTTGCGCCTAGGCAATCCTTCCCGAACGATAAAAAAAAGAGGTATATTTGTTATAGAAAAAATAATAGAGCACGATAAAAGATATTTTGACAAGTCCAATCAATTAGCTTGATCGAGTGATTAAATGTCGTCTTTAACGAGCACAGCATTTAACTAATTCGTTGAATATGTTATGTGTAAAAAATAATGTATCGAATCACGAATTGAATTAAACGCTAGTTTTCGCAGTCCAATTATTACGTGTGCTGCGGTAAACATAACGCTCGACTGGAAAATGACCGTCGATTAATACGATAATTCTATAAGCAGATATAAGGTATAAGTTGAATTTATGCTTTCGCGAGAATTTCAATAGCGCTGGCAGGTCCAGTTAATATTAAATGTTGATCGACAAAGCTAGTCAATTGTTGAAGCAAAGAGATCTCGAGCGAATCGTATTAATTAATGAGCATCGGATCATTAATGCTCAAAATCGACAATTTTCCTTTTCCATCAATAAACGTTTTCCTCTTATCCAAAAATTTATTTGATAAATGCTTGAATAATTATTTTGGAGAAGTAAAATAAATGTATAATAAACTTAAAGAATCATTCCATTAATATGGAATTTCTTTAAATAAAGATATTTATGCTTTGATCGAAACAAAATTGAAATACGAAATATTCAAATATTAACATTCTTAAATATTTATCATAAATTATATTTGATCGTTATGTATTGATCAATAAATATATCTTTATAATAAATCATTCTAAAATAAATTTCACGCGCAAAACTATCGACGTAAAACTGAAGCACAAATTATTCACATTAACTTTTACTCGAAATTACTGTGCATTGCATCGTATCGAAGTAAAGTAATCGTGTAAATTCTTACATCATAAGTCTGACAACTATATGTTTTACAGCCTAGAAGCCCATTAGCGTCACAAAAGTTAATCGTCCAAATAATGGCGGTAGCCATTAGCTGTCAACAAGATTTATGGTGTAGTACATCTTCATTTTTGCAGATTCGGAAAACCGAGTCCTAAAAATTCCTTAAAACTTATCTAGGTTCGATGACAGAGAAGAAACTTATTTTTCAAATTTTTTTAATAACTCGAATGTTAAACAAGCGAAGGCTAGATTAGTTAAGATAAAGCAAGCGTCAAATGGAAAAATATCTCGTTGATAATGTGTTAAGAGATGTTGTAAACGATATTAGAAATTTCACAAGAATCGGCATGTATTGATTGATATTGGAATAAGAGTCGATTTACAATTTGCCTACGATGGGAAAGCATGGGAACTTGTACGATGTCGATAAAATGTCGATAAAATGTCGATAAAATGTTGCGTTGATCATAAAGTCAATATGTAACGATATGAATTGATGGTTACTAGTTGAAATACCTGAAATCGAAAGTACACGAGATAGGACGAAAAATGTATTATTTATTATCACTTCGAAAAAAATGTTTATGTAACTTTGATGGCCTAAAGTTTATTGTGACAAAACACATCAATATATTATAGCCATAATTGCGCGCCGTAATTAACACTGACGATTCAAAATAAATTTTTAACAAAATTAAAGTGTCTATTATTTTTCCTTCCATTGTGACTTTTTATGATAAAATTATTTCTTCAAAATAATAAAACATTTGGAAAATATAATTTATGATTAATCTTGTATCTCAGATATAATCTTCTATTATTTTTATGTATTTATAAATATAAATAATTGATTAATTTGTGATCAAGATTTATGTAATTTTATATTTATTTAATATACTTTTGTATCACATATTTTTATCTTTGAAAATTTTTTACTAAGAAAATTTCCTTTAATAAAATAAAAAATCCAATCAAATAAATTTTGTTTTGTTCTCGTAAAAATTGGATTGAGAGAGCACGTTTCTAAGTATTGATGATGTCTTCGAAATATATCTCAAACTAGTTTAGTACTTCCAGTTAACCTACTCAGCAAGAAAAGAGGTTTTCTGACCTGACCTGTATTTTCATGGTTTCACTGTATTCTTCTTAAGAACGGCAATTTAATATAGGAATTGTCGAATAGCCCAGCAATATAACTTTCCTAATGTTGATAAATGTAGACTTTCAATTCTTTAATAAAACAAGTTAATATTACTTACTATTAAAACAATTTATTAAAATATATTGAGATTTTATTTAAAAAAAAAAAATTTTTTTAATGTTCACTTGTAAAATCATTAGCTATTTAAAATAAATAAATAAAATACACGAGAAATTTTAAAACATGATTTATAGTCATTCTTTATATTTATCTTTTTCAAAACCTGATTAACTTATTAAAATATTTATCAGAAGAATTAGAAAAAAATACGTCAAATTTCACAAAATTTTATAAAATAAAAAATCTATAACGTACGCTCAATAATAGCGACGTTATATTAATGGTATGCTTGACTCTTTCAAATCTCCCACAGAAACTGAGATACTAAAGCGATCAATACGTTACCAACCGCACGCGCATTCTACCGCAAACTAACGTTTCAAGAGAGAAATATCTATTCCAAGCTAATAATAAATAAAATCGTTGAATAGGGTCACCAAAGATAAAAATCATTCTTAAAACCATCTACGATTGATCGCTAGAAAATTTTTTTTTAATCACTTTCCTCGCATTTTCTATTCCACAAGATGTCGCTAAACACGTTTTTTGTCGAGAGGATAACCTGACAAAGATTACTGCAGTCGGCGATAGACTATCGTGATAAATACTTGAAACAATGATTATGTGCTCGCTCAGTAATACATTTTTGGACATCCTTGCATACCATTTTGATACAAAAAGATACGCAAGGCATACGTCGTGATGCATCATGTTTGCGCTACATGTTGTTCGTCCGAGAGTCCGATTACGTAAAATCATCGATAAGATGCTCCGACTTGGGTCAGTGAATGGAGGACGTGAATTGGATATTCTAAGCAAGCAGACAACACGCATTGCTGACTTCACTTCTACGGTGGCGTGTATGTATATATGTTACTCATGTGGGAAGACATTACATTATTGAAGCGGATCACGTGGACGGATAAGACGCTGTTTGAACAATCGCAATCTCAAATATCACTGATTTATCAAATTTAGTTCATGAATGACCTTCCACGAAAGAAAACGGCAAATTTATTGGAATTTAAGTGAAAAAGAGTAGTAACAGTGCAACTACTTCGGATTAATAACGTATTCCGTTTCATCTAAAAAAATTTAACTCTTTGTACAAAGTAATTTGGATCTGATGTAAAAATACAATTATTTTATATTTGAAACAAAATTATAATTCCAGTGTCAATGTTCTAATTGACCGAAAAACACTGAATTTATTTTATTTAAATAATTCGTGTTAGATTAATTAAATATGCAGATATAAATTTTTTTACATAATTCGAGAAAGACAATAATGTTAATACCTTCACGTTAACATTTTCGCGTTAAATTTTTATTTATTATTTGAAACAATAAGAACTGCATACTTAATAATAAACTAACTACTATTTTCTTAAACACATTCAAATTCCAATTTACGTGTTTGAAAGTCAAAGATAAGAAATAAATAAGTGGCTTGTTATTGACATTATATCGACTTTATTTTAATCGCTTAAAGTAATTTTAAAAAATGTAATTACAATTAATAACTGTCTTCTATTTTTATATCTATATCATTATTAAATCAAAAATAAAGAAATTAAAAACGTAATTTCAGATAACATTTAATTAAATGTGAATTTGCAACAGCGATTGATAGTATTCAATTTATCATTTTCAGGTAATGATACGTGATAAATAATTTTGAATTATATTATTGAATAAACCGGAGCGATCTTTGCAAGTATCTCTCAGTAACAATCCTGTAATGTAAGACATCGAATTTTTCAACATCCAAGTTGCATCTTATTACCGTAAGTGTGACGACAATATCTTACTACTTTGCTTACTCATTACATCCACTTGATATGATTACTCTTGTGTAACATACAAACAAATATACATACAAACACACTACAAATTAACTGTTCGAATACAGAAATGAAAATAAGAAATAATTAGAATTCATAATAATAAGTTTTAAAATAACAACGTAAAAAAACTTGAAAAAAGAATTATCGCACACATTTTCCGTAATAGTAACTGTAAGACATACCGTAAGATATACCATAAGAATTAGCCAATCAGTTAAGAATTATCAAAAATTCAACTAATTTTTTCTGATTGGTTAATTCTTACGGTTCGTCTAATGATTACTGTTACAAAAAGTGTGTGCGCTGGCCTTAAGCCTATGGCGTATAAAAACATAAGATAGTAAAGAGGTAAATAAATTTGTCAATCATAGGAGAGAATATAAAGTTATTCCCTTATGTTATATACTTTCTACTGTAATTAGTTGATTCCCTTACTGCTTATGTTTTATTACCTTATGTTAATTTTCTATGTGTTTCTGGTTTTAATTTCAGAACTTCTCATTTCCCAGTTCATCATGTATTGTCCCGAATATTTGTATTAAAACAAAAATTTTTGATCTTAAGTGAATTTGCAAACTTCTAATAATAAAATCTAAAAGTATATTGAGTTTAATTAGCAATTTTTTACTATCGCGAAATAAAACGTAAGAATGTATGCATTGTAAAATTATTATTCAAACAACCGTAAAAAGATATTCAATTCAGATGTTTCAGATGTTCAGATGTTCAGATTCAATTTCAGATGTTTTTTAACGTTCTTAAATTTTGTAACTGATAATAGATAGATAATTAGAAAAAATCTATCTATGCATCTAATGCACCGAGAAAAAAATTGTTAACTAAATGCCTTTAGTTCGTAATGATTATTTAATTCAAATATTTATATATTTAGATTAACAAATCTTCTAATTTAAAACACATTATTTGTTTGAATTAACAAACATTTAATTGAATTAACAATTATTTGCTTGAGTCCATGACAGCTATATTTAATTGAATCAGTTAATATTTTTTGGAAACAGCAATTCTTTTTTCTTAGTATGCTAATATAATAAAGTTATCAGCATAAATTAAGAACTAGTTCAGCGAAGTTTTGAAAATCTGTGCATATTTGCAGTAAAGTAATGGACTATTCAAGAACAATACGTAAGAGAATTCAGACATATAAAGAAATTCATTCATTTGAAGTTCTTTAAAAAAAAAATAAAAAAAAAAAGAATGGAGAAACCAATAGCGACTAACAGCGATATCAAAATCAATGAGGTATTATTATATGGCATTATGATTAAAATTATAAAAATATTGTTTGATTAAAAATTCTGCCTTTTTCTAAAAACATTTCTATGGTAAAGACAAAAACTTAATTTCTTTCTATCTTCATTTTAGTAAAAATATTTCTTTATGTTTATGTATAATTCATTATATTTAATATAAACGCATTCTGTTATATGTAAATTTCAAATATATAATCTTAATAATTAGAATATTTACATAATTACAATTTATATTTCTTTCTAAGAATTTAAATTCATTAAATTATTAATTATTAAATTTATTAAAATATTAAAATTATATTAAATTGTTTATAATTTTTTCTTATAATTTATAATGCAATATAATCAATTGTGCGGCAAGCTGGAGACTTGAATTTTTAGCTCTTAAATATTCTTGTGATGTTTTTGTTAGAGATAATTATTTACAAGATTATATTAATCTTTTTTAAAATTATTAAATAAGTAAAAAGCATTTTTCAAATCGTCACATTTGCACGGTATAATTAATTTTTAAATATTGTAGTATTATATAAAATCTATCGAATCTCTTATAAAAATTTTAGAATTTTATAATTGTTTTATAACACACATATTCAGAATTCTTGAAAACAATATTTTTACATTATTAGTATACATTATCAATATACACATATTGTAATACATACATTGTAATTTTGTCTGTTTTCTTTTATAATTAATTTAAAAAAGGAATAAAATAATTGTAAAGAAAATCATAAAGCCTAAAAATGTAAAGATTTGTGCAAAAATATCTAGGATTAACCAATAACAGTTAATGAATATCTCGAATATTATATCTATTTTTGTGAATTTAAAATTAAGAGCGCTATTTGTATTTCTTTTTTAGATATGATATTAGAAACAATTCGAAAGACATGTTATCTATATAATTTTGATCTTTCGAACTGTTTCTAATGTCATATCTAAAAAGGAAATAAAAATAGCGCTCTTGTGAGATAATGAAACTGTGACATTACACAAGATTGATATTTTATATAGGCTGCATAATATGAAATATTGAACGCGTTTCAATGTGTGTAATAGAGAATGAGATTGTGTGTAATAGAGAAAAATTTATAAATAAATGATTAAAAAAATTAATTAAAATTAGCCATGCAATTGTAATTATAATTACAATTTTATAACTCTCTTGTTTTTGTTAGCGTAAATTTGAAAAAGTATCAAATCATATTTTTAAATTTATTCGCTAGTTTAATCTATTAGTGCCTTCATTTGAGAATCACGTTTTAGCAAGTTGAATGTTGAATAAGCGATTTGTTTATTTCTTATTAGTGCAAACACTTCTCTTTCAGTTATAGTCTACTTTTCAGAGGTGATATATATTGTTTTTTTAAATTATTTCTATCAGTAAGAAAATAACATGTTTCCCCCTAAAAAATTAAAAAAAAAATAAATTGGGCATTAATGAGTTAAATGCAGAAGTGGTTTCTGCTATTTATCTATACCCTAAAAAGTTTTATAATTTTAACATATATTGCTAATTAACAAAATTATTCTCGAATTATATGTTTCAATGTTTATTTTGTAATTTCTAGGCAACACCACGAATGGAATCTTCTCATTCAAATAGGATGTATACAAAATATTTCGGATGGATAAAACATGTATCAGTAGAGCCGACTATGTGGCTCTACATGATGGCGTTTATGTTCACATCGGTCATAGAGCAAGACTTGTTTAGATATAAAGCGTGTCGAGTGGATCATGGTTGTTCTGAAGAAATTTGTAGACATCTAAGTGATGATGATAATAAAGAAATAAAAACCAAAGTACAGGTAAAACATTATGTACCATATTTAAAATAAAAGAGAAGAAATATAAAAAGAGGAAAAACGCGCATTATATTAAACTATTGAAGCATTTAATAGCTTGAGATTATTTGGAACAAGTGCTTATCAAATGCAAATCTTAAGCTGACAATAGTACTTTATAATACTTGATATTTCAGTCATCTTTTTATCATAATTTAGGGTTTTTGGTGCTAAGACAATAATTGAGTTTCATCCTTCAATTACGTTCCATTAAGAAAAGATGTGAAAGATTGATCTTGCAGATGACTGTCTCAGAATTCCATCAATGGAACGACATTGCCGGACACGTGATGCCTATTATCTTGGCGATGTTCTATGGCAACTGGAGTGATCGGCGTGGACGTAAATTGCCACTAGTCCTTGGTCTAACGGGTAAATTTATTTACTCCTTCATGATCGTGATCAATTCCATGATAGACACTTGGAATCTGAATATGGTGGTATACACGGCGACTCTGCCAATGAGCATTCTGGGCAGCGATGTCGCGATCTTCGGCAGCAGTTTCGCGTACATATCGGACATAAGCTCCGTGCAACAGAGAACCATGAGAATCACGATCTTGGATGTCGTTTATCTCAGTACTATGCCTACAGGTAGGGACAAGCACTCTCAAAACAATTTTATTCAAAGATATAAATTATGTGAATAATTATCATTAAAGAACTTTAATTTAAATAAAGATTATAAATTTTTAAGACGTCTTCTAAATTTTTGAATTGTTGAAATAAATACAATGTTATCATCGATAATCCAATAATTTTAACGACTCAAAAATCATTTACAGAAAAAAAACTGAATATTTATTATAAAAATTAATTATTATAAAACAAAATTATATAAAAAATTGTATAATAAATATTCAATATTTATTATAAAATTTCTTTTTTTCTATAAACAATTTTATCCGTTAAAATTAATGGATGATTTTCGTTGATAACATTATTTTGCTACTTTAATTTTACGAATATATTTGCGATTATATAAAAGTCTTTGCAATTCTGTAGCGTTTAAATAACTAATCACGTTTCTTTTCGCTCGCAGGAGTTGCACTTGGATCGTACGTGTTTACACATTTGGTCAACATGTCCTACACAATTATGTTTGCTGTAAACGCGACTTTGCTTTTAATAGCGATTATATATTCGCTTCTATGGCTCAAATGGCAAACGTCACCACAGCAGCAATCCCTTTCGGGCAATAATTGGCTGCTAGACTTCTTCGACAGGCGACATGTCGCTACGACAATACGAACATTATTGAAGTCAAGACTCAATCATGGTAAATTACACCTGTGGTTGCTTCTACTGGCGATGTGTCTATATACGTTCCAGAGAGATGAAAAAGTCAAGAGTCAGATGTATACCTCGCTAATCTTTAACTGGAATGTGACGGATTTTAGCAATTTTAAAACGTTCCAATCAACTCTCTTCGTATTAGGTCAGTTTAACATAAACTTGATCCAAATTAGTAGTCACATTGACATTTCGCAAATCTCAACGATATCAATTCACAATGAGTTTAGCGAAATGAAAAGAGAAATTTCTTCTCGAAATCGCAAAAACTTTCACTTTCAGTTAATTCATGATCTTGATTACTAACGATAATTATTTAGCATTTTTCTATTACAATATAAAAATTATGACCTAATTGTAAAATTAAAATCGATCTTGTGAAAGGTTCAACTTTTTTATGTAAGAAAATGTGTAAGATAAATTATTATTATTATGTAGTAATTGGATTTGAAAATTTTTCTTAAGTAATTTTTAGATATTCAAATTTTTTGACTTTAGCATTTTTTTATAACTATAAACGTTTTAAATAAATTAATAAATTCAGATCTTAATACCATCATGCAGTTTATAAAAATAAATAATATCCTTATTTTCATAAAAATATTTTAATTATATAATTATCTTCATAAATACTTTAAATGCTATTAGAAACATAAAGTACTTAAAAGAAGTTTGTTCCTACAGCAATGCTCATTGGAGTGCCAATCATGAGTAAATTAATAAGAATGAAGGATACTTTCATCGTAATGGTTGGAGCAATAGCGCACGCAGCTGGAAGAATAGTATTTGTTTTAGCGAGCCGGCCGGAATTATTTTATGTGGGTAAGTATAAATGATCTTTCTCGACTATATCTATATATCAATCAAATTATTTCTAACAATAAATATTATAAGTTCGGTGTCATTATCATTTAAACTTTTTAATAAGAATATTATACACATTTTTTATATTTAAATAATAAAGTAATTAGAAGTTATTTTATAATAATTATTTTGCAGGTGCTACTGTCGCTGCATTAGGACCAGTAGTAGCTCCAGTACTCAGATCTATGACCTCAAAACTTGTACCTGTAGAGGAACGAGGTAATACGATAGTAATACGTCCGACAAGATTGATCTTTTTCGTAATGCAAATATGAACAGCCATTCTCGACATGTTTTTACTTATTAAACGTAAATCCGTTGGCCGTTACGTCACAATTATTAGAAAAATGACTTCAAAGAGGCAAAAAATATGATAATTTTGAAGATCTTCATGACGTTGTAGTTGTTATAGTTTCAGCAAGAAATTTTTTAAAAGATTTTATTAATGGCACACTATCAACATTTAGCTTTAAAATGCATTTTGTTTTGTTTCGGTATAATTTTTTGTTTTTAAGATAAAACAATTTTCAAATACTTCTTTTCCTATATAATAATATTATATATATTTCCATTATTATATGGAAAAAGCATTTTGTAGCATTTTAATACTGCATTATGTAAAAAGTACCTACTTCAGTAATTACGTAATATATTCGAATATTAAAGAAAAAAACAATATGAAACTGACAAAATGAAGAAACAATATGACAGAAAAGATTATAATTTTCATTATGTGCGATTCAAAATTATAATCTTCCTGCAATATTGTATTTTGTCAACTTCATTGCTTTTTGATTAGTGTAATCCTATTATATTATGCAAGTATTAGAGCATTTATTTTTCACATAATGCAATATTAAAATGGAATAAAATACCTTTTTTATTTATTACATCATGGAAAAAGAACTATTTTAAAATTGCTATATCTCGAAAACAAAATCAAAACAAAACAAAACCTACATATTATAATTCGCAAATCGCAAAACGTAGTTCGCAAATGCAAACGCAGAATGAAAATTTGCATTTGTTATTTTCATTGCGATTGGTTTTCATCTGTATCTTGCGTGATCGTCTTCTGAGTCAGCAATTGTGCGAACTATGTCTTACAATTTGTGAATTATATAGAGACACCCTTACAGCTAAGTTAATATTTTTGCATGGCATTAACGAAATTAAAAAAAAAATTTGCTGATTGTAATTTGCTGACCGAGATTAACGTTAAAATTATCATTTTTTTTACTTTCTTAATGTCATTTTTCCTACAATTGTGACATGACAGCCAAGTTTGGCGAATGGATTTATATTAAGCAGATAAAAATACATCGAAAATAATCACATATCCATGTTGAAAAATAATATTGGACAGTGTTATTGCACTTACTTTTTGACTTCATGCATAGATTAAAATCAATTTAATTCCATTAGGTCAATACTTTTGATACTACAAATACGAAAAATATGTATATACTTTATATATGAATTTTCATGAGTAAGGGATACTATTTCCATGTCACATTGGATCTCATTTAATATCAGTTTCAACTTCGTGCTACACTAATGATTTTTCTTTTTCATTAGTGACAACTTTCTAAAATCTTTGGAATGAAATTTAATTCTAAAGACAATTAAACTAGTATTGAAAAAGAGTTGCTCAATTGTCAATTTTTAAGAATGAGATTTTACTTTTTTCTTTAGAGTTAAATTTCATTTTAAAGGGAGAAAAAAGAAGGATAATTGAATCGTTCTAATTTTTCAGGGAAAGTATTCGCGATGCTTTCCGTATGTGATAATGCAGTTCCGCTATTTAGTAGCATTTTATATTCCCAACTTTACAATGCTACAATAAAGACAGCACCGAACTCTTTTTATTGGTTAACATTCGCTACACAGATTGCCGTGCTTTTAATAATTCTGTAAGTAAATTATGATTTTTATGGACATTTTTTCATATGTTATATTTTCTCTCGAGTACAAAATATATTAAAGAACTGTGTCGCTTTTCTTAATTACATTCGAATAATTCAATTTTAAGGAGTTATTATTTTTTTACAGATTGATTCAGTTTTCATCCTGGTCTAAGCATGCAACCGAGCAACAGGATTACAATGATGACGAGGCTGTAGCTCCATCTCTTTCAAATACTATTGAAGCTAGCTCGTCGAGTAACGTAACAAATGAATCTTAGAGAGATTGTATCCTTAATGCATTGAAGATCATATCTTGTTACATACTAACATTTCATTTTATAAAAATAAAATTTGTAAATAGATAATTAACAACTGTAATGTTACAACTTAGAAATTCATGAAATTCCATTCGCAATAAGCTCAAACTTATTATATATTTTCAAGTATCAATTATTGTTATTTGAGGGAGATAACATAAAAATTAATAATTGCTCATCTTGTTAAAATAATTTTAATGTAGATTAATTTAATTACCATACATTCATTCGTAATAAGATTTTAGAATTATTTGATGATTAATAACAGAAAATATAAACTATGAATTAGAAAATAATGTACGTTATAATAAAATACGTACAAACAAATGTCTATATCATTGTTAAAATGTTAATTATATATTTCTAATACAAAATAATTCTAATAGAATGATATATTAAAAATAATCTTAAATTCACAGAGGTTTCATTGAAAAATTATGAATTTAGAACCAAACTGTGAGATGTTAAATTGTATAAATGCATTTGTAACATAATATCTACATATCAGACAGTATTATATATTTTAGATTATTATATATTTCGTAAGATTAGATCATATTTTTATATTACGTCATTTTGTAAATATACAGGTCCTAAAATTCGCGCATTTGGAATACAAGACATGATACTTTATGTTAAAACAAACAATTTCTTCCTTTTGCAAAATTGCGTCTGACAAGTAGTTTTTACAGGAAAGCAGGTTGAAGTTATACAAATAAACACAAAAATTGTTTATTGGGTGCAATTTTGTTAAAGGAAAAAGCTGTTTGTTTTAGCATAAAGATCATGTTCTGTATTTTAAATGCGAATTTTGGAACACTATGTATATGTAGACATACATTTTTGTAATTAAATTTAATTATTCTACCAATTCGTATTCAAAATCATAGATCGATCCAGGATTGATTTTCATTTCAGACAAGCTAGATTTGAACCAAAGTTTGAATCGATCAGACTTATTAAATCGTAATTTGAGAAGCATTTTTCAAAGAAAATATTGAGGCTGCGTTCCATAATTAACTGTTTGTACTGAAAATCTATAATGCACGTAACGTAAATTGTGGCATTTTAAATGTTGACAGTAACTTTAGAACATAGCTTGATTCAAATTTAATTCAAATCGAATCTGAAATTAAATTACGATTATGAATACGATTTACTCTACATTACTCTTGTGAGAAACATTTCTATTTTTCTAATATTTCTCCAATATATTTATTAAAGTTGCAAAAAAGTAATATAAAATAAATGCTCAAAATCTTTTTTAAACAATAATCTAATAAAAATTTTTATTTCAAGTTTTTACATATTCGTTTCTAAATATTCTGTTAATCCGTATGTAATTTTTTTCCAAGTTAAAATTTATTTCTAATTAATTTAGAAAATAATATTTCTCGTTATTAATTTACAAAAATATTTAATATTGTTAATATTGGGAAATTTTAGTTTAAAATCTTACGTAACATTTCACTACCTTTCTTAAAATTAATTCTCTCATAAAAAATGGTCCTCAATTCCATTAAAAGATTATAGTGCAACACCGATAAGACTGGTTTTTGAAATTGTGATTTGCATTTAGATAATATTTAGGATTATTCTAAGAAAATTACGATACCCATTAATATTCAATGAGCGCAAGCATGTCAAGGATTATTGGCTAATTGTCATCGTTTAGAATTTTCGGTGCAGATTGTATTTTTCAAGACCTAAATTCTACCGAACACCATTAAAAAAAAAAAGATTAAAAATGTTAAATAATAAACGATTTTTGATGAGAGTATTTTTTATGGATCAGTCATTTCATGTGACCAATAATTCATACCTCTTTACTCTACATAGAAGAATAAAAAATTCAGCATTGAAAGATCTACTCACACTATAAAATCATCAATTATGAATATCGAATCGACATGAGCTTGTTCGAAATACTTCGACTATAATAATTTTTCCTTTAAGTCACGAATAATTCGTAGCGTTTTTAATGAAAGAATGTTATTTATTTCACATGAGCATTAAAAAATACATTAATGAAAGTACTTCCCATCACTTGTAAAACGCTACGAATTAATTCCAACACCTAATAATATTAATTAGAACGCTAATATATCAAGCCAATTTATAATTTATTGCAAATTTACATTTTTATTTATAAATATATATATATATATATATATATATATGCGTATAATATTATATCTATATCCTTTAATTATAACTGTAATCACAGCTTCATATAATCATAGGTATTAATTTAAATCTGTTGATAATTACTTTCGCAAACGCAATATGCAAATTTAACAATTAAATAAAGTCTTTAATTTCTAATTATGTTATATAACAATTGCTTACACCATTGCGCACAGAGATATGGATTAATTCTCTGCCTTCCTCTTCCGCGATCTATACAATGACGCGCATCAATCTGATTAAATACTGCCAACTATCACGAATGAAAACGAATACCTGTTCGATTTCTTGGAAATTCCTTGGACGCATAACATACGGATGATATCGCTTCGCACATACATATTCTGACCCAAATATCCACCTCTTAAAATCTACCAGTATAAAAAGTCTGCCAACTCTGAAGATTCGCTTATTCGTTTCAAGCAATGGTTCGTCAAGGAACATCTGGAATCTCCGATATTATGGTAATACAGAGCAAACAAATATTCGCTTGTAAAATTTTGTCAAAAAATAAAATGCAAAAAAATGAGTAATGTATGTGTGTACAGAAATCCTATTATACTTCATTGAAAAACGGAGCATTATAATGATTCTCATCTCGCATATCTAATGCGTTGACGTGCTTCTGTACAAAAAAGATTATCATCATGGTAATTATTATCACATCAGTTAAACAATTCTCCGTATAATTTGTTTTTTCAATTTTAATGAATAAGTGATTGATAAAAAAAACTATAAAATATATCTATCAGTGCTCGCTCATCAACAATCAGTTGCACGTAAGTTTATTTTCTCTCGATATTTATTACGGTTAATTAATATATATTTATTATTTATTTTATACACACACATATATATATATATATATATATACATGTATATATTTACGGAATGAAAGATTTTTTAAATACCTAAAAATTTAACTAGAGATCTGAAAATAATTGTGTGATGGTTCAACAAAATTATTTTTAAATCTATATTTAAATTTGTAGATATTTTAGCAAAACCATTTATTCTATATAGAAATAGAAGACTCAATTTTATTAAAGCTGCATAATACACGAAGTTAATATTATAAATAATATTATAAATATAATAAATATAAATCAATTAATTATAAAAAATGAGGAAAGAGTTCTACATCGATTTAAAAACTAGAAACATGATTAATATTAATGATTCCATCATAATCATGTCACTTACAGCATAACTTTCATAAATAATAACTCCTATCGAGCTCTATCAATTCTCCATAAATACAAAATTGCGGGTTTTATGTGTAAACATGGAAAATCACAGCAGCAATCGCAATAAGAATGATAAAGTTGAATAATGCATTATTCACGCTGTTAACTCAATTGTCAGCTTCTATTGAACTTACTTGCAAATTAAATAAGATCGTTTGGTTTTCTCTTTCCGGGTGCGCGGCTTATTTCAATGTAAGTTACGTCGCGGACGATTTCTGCATTCGAACGAATAGCCATCGCGCATTCCTATCGCGAAACTTATTTATATTGATGATAACAGACCGCACATTAAATTCACAAAGTGTACTCGCTATGATAATTATACTTTAGGGGAGACAGACTCTCCTAGACTTATTCCGCATTCTCGCATAAAAACGTGGCTCACTTGATAATAGTAATAAGCAGAATTATAGTCGTGTTGATCGTAGCAATTTATGAGTGACGCGATTCGCGAATGAAGTTATTTTTCCCGAATGTGCTCGTCTATTTACTAGCAAAAAATTAAAAAACCTATCTCCCGGCTATTTTGTAATGATACCTCATTTAAATGAGAAACGATAGGTCAGTTATTATAACATTTCAAAAAAACATGCAGGAAGAAATCTTATATTTTATTTTGTTTCGTTTCAATTTATATATTAAATTCGATATATAAAATTTTAAAATATACAATTCTTTTTTAAAATATAAAATTCTTTAAATTATAAAATTCTTTTTGTTATTAAATTGCGTATGAGATACTTCAACGAAAATAAGTCTGTTATTCCTATTTGAACAATTATCAAATTATAACTAATAATAAAATAATAGTGTTTTAGCAACAATTTATAAATCCTCATTCAACTATTTTTGCAATACAATCTAATTGAAAGTGAAGATGCAGTATAAATATTGCATTATATTACGTGGCTTATTTATTCCTCGAACTGACAGTTTGCATAGTTCAAATAGTCATAGAGAAAGTAACGCTCTATCTACGGTGCTTTTTATCTTGCATCCGCGTGAATAGCAATTTAGACGATCGTTAAGAGTAAAAGTTCACCATCAGAATGCCTAGCGGAAAACAAATTTTTGTCTCACTTGCATATGCAACAAAACTAAGTGCAAAAATACCATATTAGGAATTGTCCTAATCGTCTACAAACTAGCAGAAAACAGGTAAAACTAGTTGGTTAAATTATATCTCAGATAAAATTGTGGCAATGTTACAAAATGATCAAACGATTTAAATTGCAAAAATAAAAAAGAATATTTTTCATCGCTATCTCTATAAAGATAATAATATATAAGCAATAATAATTATTGCTCCAATATGGGAGTTTCCAGCAGTAATATTTTTTAATTGGCAATCATTTTAAACGATTTTAAAAACATCGTGATATAAATTGAATTATTACGTACAAGGCATTTGCTTTTCAATGAATCATCATTAAAAATAACACTGCGTATTTTTTCAAACGATACGTCTTCACTTCCAGATCTCGCTGAGAAAAATCGTTATCACTGTTGCGGCAGCTTTAATAGTCATCGCTGCGTTCGTGCACGCGATACCGACTTCCAGCCCAATTCCATCCGGAGCTATTACGATCTATCCGATACCCCAAAGGCCACCATACGCACCGAATCCGTGGATCTATCCGAAACCCACCACAGTGCAATCTGCAGGACGTTAAATACTGCCGCGAGTTCCTTTTATTTCAGAGCTGACTTTGTGACCGTTCTCTTTTGACTCACAAACTCGCTAGTCCATTTTTAATTGAGAAATAATTTGAAAACTTGAATAATTAACATGCTTTTTTATCTCAATATTGCTTTACAAACTTGAAATTAAACTCAGTAATTACTAGTGATTATTCATTTGTAAGTAATAATATAAATGCAATTTTAATTTAACAATTGATTGTAGAGAAAAAAATATGTATATATTTTAAAGTACGCTTCCTTTTTCTTTTAAATTTTCATTCTTTTTTTATCATTCAAAAATAACAATTACGATATCGTTGTTATAAGAAACAAAATGAATAAACAATATGATAAATATCCATTAAATATATAAAATATTATACTAATATTGTCATTCTGATTAATGTCATCAATAAGAAAAAGTGTTATGTTAAAATTATAAAAGTCTAATAAAATTTATTAAAATTATATAGTATATTAAATCTAATAATTCTTAATTAGAAACTCTCCTTATAAACAAAAAAATTAATGTACAAAGATATTTTTAAAGATATGAATTAAATCAAGATGTGTTAAATTCAGAATATCTACTATCTAGATTAAAAAAAAATGTAATTTTTTACGTATTAATAAATACATTCTTTACTTATATTAGATTTGTAATTAATACCGTAATTAATATTTTTTTCTACATTTTATTTTAAATTTAAGATTCTACAGATTGTCAACGGTATATTTTTCTTAGAAAGGTCTTACAGTTGCAAAATGCCAATAAAAAAAAATTTACTTGCATCAACACACATACACAAAAGGCGGTTTTCAACTGTTTAGAAGCACCCGCATTTTTCTTTCTAAAATAATAGCGTTTGGACTATTCTTGTTAGGATGCTATGGAGATATTTATTCGAGATGGAGAGGTCGTTATGACGATAACAATGCGCATCACGTAGGCGTCTCGTACACGTAAAGTCGCCTAACGAGTAAAGTACTTTTGTACGCATTCGTTCCCTTTTTCCGACATCTCCGTGACGTTTATTGTGGTATAATTTACCTCACGTCGTATCTTACACCGTACCATCGACCATGTATGCAGTCGTTTCTACATACTTCCGCGTTCACATGACCCGGTTAATCGAAGATACTTCGTGGACAAGTGAAAAATTATATTTGCGCGAAAAATTTTATTACGAAAAATTCTCAATCATAAATAACTTGATTTTTGTATCAATAATTCACCGATTATTTTAAATTATCAATTTGCTGAAGATGCATGACCATATTAAAGGTCTAAACGTTTGAAAATATTTTATGTTATATAATGTTATTATTATTTTATTAGCGAATGACATGAATTGATTCGAACAGCCTACCGTGATTTATTTGAATTTTATATTCATTAGAGCCTTGTATTAAATTTGACTATTAATTTGTTAAATTGCCAAGATATACGTTAAATAAAATTTTAATATAATTTCTATATTTCGCTTCATTCGCAGAATCATATGAGAGATGCAACTCACGTCAATTAATTCAAAAAGAAGAATTATTAAAGCTGTCTCGATTTATTCATCAATCACTATTTGCAACATTAAATATAAATGATGGCTCGAATTAAATATCAAATAAATGTTTTCTTTGTACTATCAGAAATAATTTTCACAAACACGAAAAATAAAATTGTTATATTGTTCCTGACTCGAACACACAGTTATGTCACGTTTGACATATTTTCGTGAGAAACCGAGAGTGACAATCGTTGCATTCATGAAGGAGCGAATTAAAACTCGCTACAGCTCGTTAATCCAGTTACACGCCGTAATAGTGCACGCGGAAGCAGCGAACAAAAACGTTATTCAATACCGGTCTAAAAAGAGAAAATATAATCATAGTTTGAGCTCGCACCGTGACGGTCGATGATTCCTTTGCACAAACATTTCACGGCAAAGTTGCTACAAAATGTCAATATTCGTGCAAGTGCAAGGTCGATCATAAAATACCCATATAATTTTTAAATACTAAAAATATATATAATAATGTGTTTATATGCTTTATATTTTTCTATATAAAAGAAATTTTTTTTAATTTATCCTAAAAATATGGTAGTTGTGATATAATACAATATTTTAAAGATTTTTATCATGTATTTCAATAAAATTAATCGAACTTATTTTATATTTGTTTATTTTATATTTTATTATAGTTTTAATGAATGAGAGAAATTTACATAAAATTCTTCGAAATACATTGTCCCAGGACTACCATATTTTCAGGATAAATTCTAAAAAGAAATTTCCTCCATGTATTAATAAAGTTTTAGATAATAAAGTATTTGCATTAGGCATTCATTTCCATTCATATCCAACAATTCGACAACAATAATTAACTCCGTTGTATTAACACTTCCGCCAATAATAATAAATCTTCATCATCTTCGAACTATTTTGCGTGATAGATCATAACATGTTAAACCGTAACACTACATCATTCCGCACGCTAAACCGTAACACTACATAAGTTTATATAGACCTTCACTTTCGCTATGAATTGTATACAGAGTGTCCAACAATTAACGCACAATATTTTAGCAACGTATCCTAAAGATCAATTAGAGCCGAAAGAATTCTAATATAAAAGTATCACAATGGCTGCCAAATAATGAAGGATTTATTAATGGCATTATATAAAATTTGCGAGCTTATAGTTTCCGAATTGTGCATATGTATCGATCTATTATGTATTAATGATATGTTATTTGTTGTTTTCACATTCTATTTAGATAATATTAAAATTTTCATTAGCTAAATATTACTAAATTAAATGTTCAATTGTTTCATGTATCAGAATGTTACAACAATATTAATAAATTGATGATTTAATAGCATATTTTTAATAACATATTCAAATTATCTAATACTTCTTTTACGAAAAATTTAAACAATTGATTCATTATATTACTTAAAAATTATTGTTATATTTGAAAAATAAAGTTATTTTATTTCAATCTCAAAAATATAAATTTTTTTATTATTATTTGCAATTATTAAAATTAAAAAGCATTTTTTATCAGTGAAAAGTGTAAAAAAAGCCCATCAGAGCCTACATCAGCTGTTCAGATGCACAGAAAATTCTTTATTTTCGTGTGAATGTAACAAAACGAATAAAATATACTCGTACGTTTTGATCCTTCAATTCGGGTTCTTATCAATATAAATCGAAATTACATTGAAATTTGCGTCTATGTAATTTCGATTTATATTTTATATTAATAAGGACCCGAATTGAAGGATCAAAACGTACGAGTATATTTTATTCGTTTTGTTACATTCACACAAAATAAAGAATTTTCTGTGCATCTGAACAGCTGATGTAGGCTATGATGGGCTTTTTTCACTGATAGATTCTTTCGAGCCTCATTTTATATATTTGTTCATTTTTTATCACTTTTTTACTCATATTATGATCTCCTAAATTAATATATTTCAATCAGTATTCATAAATCACAAACATGTGTCAGTAAGAATTAATTAAAGCAACGACCTCAATTCTGTAAACTCTGCATGCATTCTCGAATGTACAATAAATTGATAAATAAAGGTATTTTAATATATATCAGTACTGAACATCTATAGGAGACGTTACGTATAGTACAAATTTTCAATACTGACATCGAAACAACCAAAATGGAAAATATTTTAAAACTAAATATTCATTCCAATCTGTCATAGCTCATTCGTTTAATTTTAAAATACCGGATATAAAATGTCCTATATTTATATTCTTGTCTTGTTAATTTTAATACATATCCCTGTAAAAAGTGGCACAAGTCAACATTTTTTATCAAACGTAAATTTTTTTTACAGATTCGTTATCACAATCACGAAATAAAAAATAATTTAAAATTGATGATGCATAGCAAAGTTGCAGATTACGTTATAACGTACATTGCTCTGCAATATATAAATGTAGAATGTTCAATTATATAATAGCGCCTTATACATATAAAAGTAGTTAATATTTTAAATTTTGAAGAATAATTACGTGAATCAACTATTATATTTAAACACTTCATGCTCTGTCATCATCAAATATCTCTCCCAAGCTTTCTTTTCTTTTGAAGTCGTCAGATTCGTTGCACATTACTCGTAAAAATGCAATTGTTACAATTGCTAATTATTCAATATAATAAAGAATATAACAATTCGCGCGCAATTCCCGATGTTAATCACACGCAACTACCATTCGATTACGTAACGATAAAAAACTAATGTGAGAAAAGTACAATAAAAATTACAACCCGTTCCAAACCTACAATATCTTGCATATTTACACACTAAATGAATCAGCGAAGTGTTTTAACAAATCAGCGATATACGCAGAAATGGCAACTTCAATCTGCGCGATAAATAAAGTCGAGTTGATAACCAATTAAGCAATGTTCGAAAATGTGTAATCAAAATTCAATATTGCAATATATTTTGCCTGCAAAATATACGGATTATTAACGAACAAGGTCGATACAGTACGATTTTCCCTTACTTCAATCGTTCGATTTAGCTGCTCCCGTATCATTCCGCACTCCCAATTTCAAAAATAGTGGATAAATTACATTGGAATTGATGGAAAAACTGGAATCGATAGAAACATTCGCGAGTATTAAAAGATAATAACTATCGTCTATAAATAACAAAATAATAATTCCTATCTATTCTATCACATTTAGATAGAATCTATTTCAAAGGAATAAATCGCATAAAATAATTCTTCTCGATAAGTCACTTTCATACGTTTGCGAATCGCAAATTGTAGAAGCTAATCAATTGCGTTGAATTGGAGATAATTGAAGATAATTGTTTACAGAAGATAATCATATTTTCTCATGATATATTTGTGGGGAATATGTCAGTATGGCATACCAAAGGATGATGCCAAACGCATGAAATCAACTGCTCGAGTCTGCGAATGATAATATTCAGACGACTGATAATATTCAGACCTATACACTTAAATTCGCCGGGTTATGGTTATTCTGCAATGTGCTTTTTGTTTTCTGTTTCTTGTTTTTTGTTATTTTTTACATTCTTGTCTTTTTTCTTCTTATCCGGTTTTTTGTTTTATGTCGCCGAAGATAAAAGTTAATAAATTTCGAAAGAAACAGGAAACATGTAGCAAGAAATACAATTGTCGATAAAACGGTTGCAAAGGAGGAAGAGGCAAAAAGTAAGAAACAGGAAGCAAAGAGCACATTGTAGAATAGGCTTTACGACACAAAAAAACACCGTACACAATACTTTTACAACTCGGAACGTTTGCCGTACGTTAGAATCCAATTATATCATCACTATAAAATATTTAATGTGATGAACTAATTGTACGTTAAATATCCAGTTTTTTACGTTACAGATTAATATCGATAAGAATGGCAATGTGTACACTCTTAAAGTTTTAGGAGTGAATTATGTCACTCTTTATTGAAGTGAATGAGAGACCACCCCATTTGGAGTGAATTTTTACTCCTATGGAGTGAATGTATTCACTCTTTGCAAATGGAGTGAACAAACTCACTCCTACTGTAGAAGTGATTAGATGCCCGATTGATATTCACTCCTGCAAGAGTGAATATTTTTCCTGCGCGAAGAATTTGGACGGGAACGGGAACCATGGCGCTTCATTCGCACCATTTGTGTTTTGTCGCCGCGTTGTCGCTGCCGCGCCGTATTGGCTTATTCTTTTATTTCGTCCAGCCAGAACACGAGTATATTATCTATTAAATATTCTCATAATACCGATTTGGTGAAATTCATAGCAATATCGCTCGTGCTGATTGCTCTTCATATATATATACATACACACATATATATTTTATATATATATATATATATATA
>NW_011626826.1:1155339-1186511 GCF_000204515.1 Acromyrmex echinatior | reverse complement strand
ACACATATACATATATATTTTAAATACGCAATATAGGTAGTTAATTAAAATTATAAACTTTTATTATTTTACTACTCCCTACTCCTATAATAGAAGAAATTTTAATGATAATTTTGTTTTTAATTAAAGAAAAATTCATTCTTGTAAGACTGAATTATTTCAGTCCTTTCGAGAGAGTGAAATTATTTACTCCGCATTAGATTGAAAATTGATTCTCGCTTCGAGTGACTCTTCACTCCTTAAGAATGAAAAATTCATTCCAATTGAAAAGTGAATACTCCCTTGAATTGGAAATTCACTCCTGCCACAACTATCACGATCGCTAGGAGTGACATTTCACTCTCCAAAATTTAGAGTGTATTATACAGTATATTTTACGCGTCGTTTTACCTGACCTAATATAATGATAAATTCCGCTCGAAAATTTTAAATACTTAATTAGAGATATTGTAATATCTTTTAAAATTCTTATTCGACAAATAGTAATTAGTATATAATGTATAATAAGATAGTATTGTAATATATCAATATGCGTATATAAATAAAAGCATTTATTATTAAATGTATTTTAAACAATTTGTAATTTATGTCAAAATCAAAATAGAATTCTATTTATAATATTTTATATCTTACAATTAAATAATTATATATATAAAATATTTTTAAAAATATTTTAAAAAATTATATTAAATAATCAGAATATAAATATCAAAAAACCAACTCCACATTATTAATTAATACAGTATGTAGATAATATTTATGTAAAAAGTAAAAGACAAAATCAGTTGCACAGTAAATATCAATAATTGTGTTGTAAAAATTGATAATAGCTAACAAATCGCCACGCGAATGCATAAATTATAGGTTTAAGCTACACTGAGATTGCTATCTATCAATTAATTCAAAAACTGGCCTCAATATTTTCGTATCGATTAACTTTCAATTTTAATTCATCTTCTCAATATGCAATTCAGGCAGTTGTAGAACACCCCGTATACATGTATATACAAGAATCAAATTGGCGTGATCCTTGGCATTCGTAATACGTAAACGCGCTAATAATAGATTCCTATTCACTTATGTCGCAGGATAATTCGATCGTGTGGAAGCGTATCCATGCACTTGTAAGAGCAGGAAAAACATTATATCCAGATAAGTATACGTTAAGTGGTGACTATAAGAAAATCACGTGTATGATACGCGGCTGATTTCACCAGCGCGTCGGTCAACTTTAGTTCCAGTTTAAGTCTGATCTCTCATCTCTTTTTAATTTTATCTCTCACCGAAACCAGTCATCAATTTTGTAATAATACGTACGAAGCTAAAAGTTGCGTCATTCAGTCGTGTTTTTGTGCATTCGGCTACCTAATCGATAAGTTAAATCGATTCATAAAAGAATCCTCTTCGTAAATATTAATAAAATAATGATGAAACAATAACCGCGACTAATAACAAAACTATCTATTAATAAAGACAAATTAACAGTAATATTACATATAAATATTATAATTTCTCACTCAACAATATAAACATAATATAACACATTTTGTTTTACTCAACAGTTACATTGAGTAGGAAATTATTATATAATATTGATGTGTAATACACTGTCAGTTTCTTTTCAGCAAATATCTATATATATATATATATATATATATATATATATATATATACATCTTTTTTTTAAATATCACGTATAAATCATGCTCGTCCGTCAAACGAAAATTTTATGAACGACTGCAAAAGATTTGCGGACATATAAATATTTTAAATTATATTACATTTTACAGCAAATATCACGGTTTAATAAAAATAAATTGGAAGTAAAGAATTCAAAGAATTTTGTTAATATCCATGCAAAATTCGCGGAAATATAAAGACATCTACGATTCCCAACAACAGAGACTGTTCTGTTTGGAGCAATCATCCGAGCTCAATTCGGCGCGAGAAGCTGAACCGAGCGTGTAAACTGCGATGCGAACGGCGCACCCGCGTGTGTGCACGAGCGTTTACTTTCGCTGGACATGCTCGCACTTCTACATACGCACGTGCACGCGCGTACAAACCAGGAGCGGCAGTGACTCGTGTAGCAGCAAACGCTACCAACGCGACGTCGATTTTTCATCTTGTCAGTCAGCTTTCCTGCTCCCACAAGAGCGGATCGGTCTCTTTTTCCGTATTTTCCGCGGCAATCTTATCTAAGAAGCTGTCACACGTGAACGATGAAGTGTCGTGTAACGAGACAAGTCCCGACGATGATGCGTATCGCCCTTGTCGTGGTGGCGGTGCACGCATCACCGGTCGAGCCCTTGCCCTCTAGCCTGCTCGGTGGAATTGGTAATGTCGCAAATACCGCAACTAATTTCCGTAAGTCGACCTCGTGATGTCAATCTTTCAACTAATCGCCAAGTTTTTATTTACTTTTAGAATAATTTACATATTTATGCAAAAATGTTAACAAATTTGAGAAGGTAAAGATTTAAAAAATTAGTATTTTAATTTTTATCCTGATATTACTGCGATAATTTAGTATAGTTTGCGTTTGAAGACCAAAAAATCATTTTGGAGCGCACAAGGATTATCTACATAGTAGAATATAAATTCACAGAGACTTATACAAGGACTCAAGAACCAGTTAGATCGTTTAGACATTTGGTTCTGTCCTTGCTGAAAAAATTTCGCTGAAATTATTATACATTTTGGAACATTTTAGCGAATTTGCTGAAATTTCACTGAAAGTAAATTTTTCAGCTAACATATTGAAAAATCACTGAAATTTATATAAAATTTTGCTGAAATTTCTCTGAAATTAAAAAGTGTTCCAAAACGTGAAATAATTTCAGTGAAATTTTTCCAACCAAGATAGATTGTGGTTATAAGATTTAATATTATTTAATTATTATCTTTATATATAATAAATTTGTTTTTTAAAGTTGAAAATTAATATGATAGAATCAATACACTTAAAAAAGTGATTTTACAGTTGTAGCGAAAATTATCTAAGTACGAAAAATTAGCTAAAATTTCAAGCAAATACTGCGATATTGAATATGTATTGCATCTAATTATATAGATGACAGAGATAGAATTTAGATTTGTGCTATAAATTCTATGATGCATAATTTTTTATCAGATACAAAAAATAGCAATAATTAACTTCAATAGCTGGAGCAACAAAATATTTTTTTGCGTGTAGTATAAAACTAAATTATATCTCTGTAGCTACTTCCGATAACGATTGAAGACTGTATTTTAAATTTAATTCATTGCAACTGCTGCTGATAATAGATTAATTCATTCCTATATGATTATATACTATATAAAATATTTAAATAAAAATTAACATTAATTAATGTGTATCTTAATTATTACAAAAATAATTTATATTAATAACTAATATTAGCGTAATAAATAATAATTAATATTATATGTAATATTATGCGTTTTATGTAACTATGAAATAATGGAGAAGTTATAATGGATTTGATGTAACAACTAGAAAATGTCGTAGCATTTAATTTCGAATTTCATCGTCAAGTAATTCAATATCTTTGATTTTATGTCGTGCGTAAGTTAAATTGATTATGTTAACGTAAGATGTAATAAGAATTACTATTTACTTTGATGATGAGAGAAGTCGTTCTGATGATTTCTTAAGTATCGAAGCGTCGACTTGATTTATTTAATCATACCAATCGAGAGAGAGAGAGAGAGAGAGAGAGAGAGAGAAAATCAATTAATTCGAAATTGAATTTATTCAAAAGAATTTAAATATTATGACCGAGTGACTTAAATTATGAAGAGTTAGACAAGTAGAGCAATAAATTTTTTGGCATTTAGGAATCTAGAGGTCATAATAAATAATGATGCTCGAACAGAGAAGCACTGTATCGTCAGCGTTCAATGAAAGTGAAAACGTAAATACAATGATACAACGGTATCAATTAAGGATGAGGCGATGGATGGAAAGTTTAAGTAGGTAGATGTTAGATAACGATATTAGAGAGCTTTGAAAAGGCCTTTCCTCGTCAATGCAGCGGTTAAAAGTATTTGATTGATGGAAGTAAAACATGAAGTCTTTAAATCGTCATACCAAATAATAATTCATACCATTTAAATAATAATTCTTGAATCGGAATCATGTAAGCCATAAAAAAATTTCTAAATATCGTGGTCGACTATCACTAATTTGCATAAATATCTTGCATAAATTAATGCGAATAAATTTATTGTAGTATAGTATGCAGTGACCTAAATTTTAATCAGATATACAAAATAGATTATACAAATAGATTATAGCTTTACATTATCCCACTTCGATTAACCTTTTAGATAATAATTTATGTATATCGTCTACTGTGAAATGACAAATGCTTTGTACTGACGTGTTTTTATGAAAATGCAAATTGCATTAATAAATGTTTCAGAGAAGAACAATATTACAAAGGCATGTCCGATAACTGTATTTTAACATAAATATCCGAGATGACATTACGATATTACGTAATTATTTAGAAATATAGTTCAACAGGTAGATAAACTCTCACTATTCGAATTGTCGTGTCGAATTCATGATAGAGGACATAACTTATGCTTATAATGATCATCATTATGATCATCAAAACACGTTATTAATATAAATTATTCTCATAAATACAAATATATCTAACAGAAGCGCACTGTCTCGTGTAAAAAATCTATCATCTCTAATGTCGCAGTTTCAAGTAAGAGAAATTAGAAGTTTGATTAAAATAAGAAATAATTCTTTCAAGGACTTAATTATTATTCCATGAAAAATAAATGATTAGATTCTGATTGAATTAATAATAAAGAATATCAAAGAATTCAAAGAATAACGTTGTTTTGTCATGAACTACTAGCGTTAAAAAACGCATTAGCATGCTTGTACGCAGAAACAATGATGATTCAGATTTGTTAAGCAGAATGTTGCACACGCATACGGAATAAAAATATCCGTTAATAACGTGGGATTTCTACAGCGTATAAGACAAACAAAAGATGCTCTTTATTCATTAACATCGGTATTAGTCACATCCGTGTTTATAGATATATGCTATTTTGCACATTACACTGAATTCATAATGATATAAAAATTACGCAAGTACATACGTTGTTAAAAAAAAACAAGTTTATTATGCCATTATATGATTTTTTCCTGACATTTTCATGAAAGTCACGTTAGTTTACATTAACATGACTTTCGTGACAATGTCAGAAAAAAAAATTACAATAGCATAACAAATTTTTTTTTATAATAATTTTTTTTTATAACACCTCAATAGAAAGTACTTTTGTCCGTAATAATCCGTTTAATATAAGCGACGTATTATTCAATATTTGTTGAAGATATAAAATAAAGAGCATTATTAGCATGTTTTCTCCCAATTTGATTCCTTGAGTCAAAAAGCCTAAATTTAATATCACGAAGCGTCTGACGTCAATTAAAATATATTTGAACATTAACAACATGTATCATTTACATAACAATGTTGCGCGATTAAAAAATGATAACTATAAAATTATTGCTGCTAGCAACATTCAAGTATTACGTCGTCACTATAAAAAGTGAAACTAAAACGCGAGATTTTTTATTCGCAATGCTGGTACGTTGACCAAAGCTCATCTGAGCGTAGCAATTCAAACGTAACAAATTGTAACCGATGTTAAATCACTAAAAAACATTTACATTCCACCAGATCTGGTCGAATGCAATCTGGCGAGAGCGCAATCACTTTATTCGATGACTACTTTTTATCAAATCTTTTTCATGTAATCTATTAATGTAAGTTGCAGTAAATGCGTGTAAGAACTCTTTTAATGTTACAATAGAATGAAATATTGCTTGAAATTCAATTAATCATTTAATTATCATACCAGAACCGACATTCTTGATCAAATTGTTGCGCTAAAATTCCTTTGTTGTTACGTAGTGAAACAAAACCTTTGTTTAAAATTCCTTTAATTACCAAATCACAACCATCGAATACATTAACTGATTTCGGCCAGAAGGCTGAATCTCGGATTCATGATGGTCGATCTTCTCATCCACAATCAGCGCACCGCCAATGGTTTAATTAACGTGCGAATAAAGGCACCTTGAGAGTTGATTACCAAACATGCACGAAGCCGGCGAACATCTTTTATATTGCATAATAGACATTAATAAAAAAGTAAAAGTATTTATGTAGTCTAAAATGTAATCTATGTAATCTATTTATTTTTGGATGAAATAGAAAAGTGCGATCACGAAATATGGAACATGTAAAAATATTTTATACATATATCACTTATATGATATAGATCAGATAACATAATGTATATTTACATTAATAATGCGCCAAGAATTTAACAGAAAATTATTGCGTGTTATTCATTGAGCTAATTTTGAAAATATTATAATATTTAGGGCATCTTTAGCACAAATATGTCACAGAGAAATCGATTTTTGTACATTTATTGTTCTTAAAAAACAAAGATTTATATTGTTAGAATTATTAATTATTACATCATAAAAATTATTAGATTAATTATTTAAGTATTAGTGATAACTACTGCAGAAAATTTTAATTATATTTTCAAACATTAACTAATCGGTTTTGCCTTGTTAGGATGCCTCGGTGACTTGTAATCATTTGTTACAGTAACGGGAGTCGTGCAACGACAAAAAGAACTATTGCATCGCGTTACGGACACTGCCGCGGACTACAGTACGTGTTCGCATAAATTGTAATATTTATTCAAAAGCTTATGCATTCTCTTTACGCTTAGTACGGCTTCAGCGCAGCTTTCAGAAAGAAAAGCGAAAAAGACAGGGCTTTTCGAAATTTGCAAATGCTTATGCGTATAGCTATTAATAAAAGAAAAATGTTGGGATACGCTTTTATTTGAAGACCTCATAGAATCCTACAACCGTTCTTTATTTTTTTAATACATTGCTATTGACAATTATTAATTTATTACATTATTATTTATATAAAGTACATAATGGGCTTAATTAGGAAAAAAAATTTTTTTATATACAATATAATGTCAAATACTTAAACTTTTTTAAAATTTGCGAAAGCTTATGCGTACAATTGTTGATAAGATAAACAATGTTGATAGATAGCTTTTTTATATGAATAAGGCTTCAAAATCCTACAACTGTCCTTTCTTTTTTTAATATATATAGATAATATATTGCTATTGACAATTATTAATTTATTATTTGTATAAATTGTATCATGTTTAATTAGAAAAAAATATATTTTTTACTATATTATATTAGCAAATATTTGAACTTAACTTCTTAAATTTAATTTAAAAAAAATTATATAAGTTATATAAAATATTTTTTATTAACGGCGTATTCAGATATTCAGAATTAAAATTAGAATTCTTAATTTCTATGTCGTTAATAAAAAATATTATACATAACTTATATAATTTTTTGTAGCAATTGAAGCAATTGAAAATTACTTTTAATTTAATTTTTTATTTTATGAAATTTATACAGTGAATGATTGAAAATTTCAAAAGAGAACTCGTAATATGAACGAGAACTAAAAGGTTAGCGACTAATATCACTTCCGCAGAACGTTGAAGAACGTAATTCGTGTTAATGTAAATTCCCGAGCGCGCGCATGAAGTCGACAAGCTCAGAGATGCAAATATACATACGTCTAGCAGAGGAATACTGTAATGCAGTAATTCGATCCGTAATAACGCGATGTGACGCGATGCTTTTGATTGAAAAGGGATTGCATTTCTCTTTATTACGGAGCGATACGCTTGTAATTGCAGAAGCTCGTGACCTAAATCGTTTCTTAATTCCTTTTTGAGTAAATGGTATCGAAAGTTGTGTTTCGTTTTTTTTATAACGTTCTCAGATAATCAAATTAAATAAACTTTACTTATCAATCTTGACCGGATAGGTAATGAGAAAAACTAATTATAGAGATTAAGAGAATTAAGAGAGATTAACTTGGCAATCTATAAATAATATACCTTTTAATAATTCAATTTGCATAATATTATAATCAGGATAACTGACATTTACCACTTAAGTCTGAAAAATGTACACGAAAATATATACAGGCACTCGGAATAATTAACAGACATTCTTTTCTCGATAGGAAACAACTGCACGCTATCTTAATCTGCGACGAGAGAATTGCTAACTACTGCAAGATTAAGAAAAGACTTACAACCTAATTCGGACAATTAATGATACAATATATCACTCGTAATACATTTTAAATCTTCTCGATAATGCATGATCGAAGTATAGAGTGTTAAAAGCAAACAATAAAATAATAAATATTTCATTGAACTCGCAACATTAAATTTGAAGTCTCCCAACGTATTCTATTTAAATGCAAATGGCAGATGTCAAAGATCGAGATGTCAAAGACCGTACATCGATAAATCATCACAATGCTGATTAATTAATGATCTCATTATGTTCTGCTTAAAACTATTTCTGTGCTTCTATCTTTGCTCTTTCAATGCTGAGAAACCTGTGTGTTTTGAGTGATTTCTTGGCAATTCTTTTTCACAACTTTAATATATTATTTAATTTTATAATAACAATAATAAATTTGATTGTGTTTCTCTTAATAATATAATAATTAAAAAATTTATATTTTATACCTATTTTATAATAAATCTAATATCTCGATTAATCTTAAAATGCAAGTTTCTATTGCATTTCTATTACATTCAAAAGTAAACAATTTTTTGCATCTCAACTACAAATAAATTCTTAATAAATACTGATATGAAAAAAAGATTTTATTATTTTATTATTTTCGTTATTCTTTTAAAAAAATAATTTCTCATTAAAGGAAGCAATAATTCGTTTTTACATAAAATTAAGAAATTAGTTTAATTTATATATTCACGCATGATATATATCGCTAAATCGAATCAAAATAATAATTTGTTTTCTAGTAATTCTCACATGAGATTAAATAAAGCTTTCGCGGAACAGATGTAATTTTGCATAATATAAATAAATCTCAGAGATGACATAACAACACACAGGAAGCTCGGTTCTTGCGGCATTGAAAGCGTTAATATCTATAATAAGCAACAGCAATAACAAGCAATAATATAAATGAAATAAACGGGAATGCAAATAAAGAGAAATACTTTCGTCTTTTGATTGTAGTTACCAGCGCGGTAGAGAAACCGAGAAATTTATTGCTCAACGCTACCAGGATGACGACTGGTTATAGTAAGTACCACACACAGCTAATACTACACATTAAAAAAAAAACGAACTAAATCTTAATATTATTTTGAATAGTACTAAATGTGTGTAAACATGTACAGTAAAAAAATATTTACTGTACTGTCAATAAAAAATAAAAATAATTCAATTAATGTTCTTGTACTGAATAAATACAAGTATCTTTATATTTAATAAACTTGGAATCTATACTTGGAATCATTCAAACAATATTAGATAAATTTAGTATATTTTTCAGTGTATTTATAGCTATTTGCGTTTATACTTATTCTTGAATCGGACAGTTGACAATGCAGCCTCAATGGGTCTCGAGTTCAAGCTGAAAAGATTTCTAGAGAAATTCCGTACTCGGATGCGCAACGGTATTGCAGAACTGGGTATACCTCCGCTGGAGCCGTTCACTCTCGACGAGATTGACATCGACACGGATAATCCAGAAATCGGAAAGTGAGTCGTTGGATGAATACACGATCATGTATACCGGATTTCAGAGACTCAGAACAAAGAAAATCTCGCCTCGATATAGTTTTAGAAAGTACGCTATAAAGATCATAAATAATTTCGCTAATAATGTTACAACTTTAAATAATATCTGAAAAATGCGAGTTAGCATACAATTATTTTCTCTTACAATATCGAGAACTAATATAATTATATTAGTTTCAATTATTGATTTCACTATCCATATCGACGTACATTTTCATTTTACTGCTCATAAAAATAGTATCTTTAAGGAAGTATTTTCTATCTAAATATTCAAATTATTGCTTCTATGCTTCCAGTTGGATGTAAAACGACTTTTGCAACGTTACTTCCGCAAACAAGACGTGTAAAATATCATTGTAAATCTGTTTTACAGAATATCCTTAGTCATTGAGAACCTAGAACTGAGAAACCTATCGACTTTCTTAATTGACCGAGCTAAGTTATCGCTAATCGGCCCTACCATCACCATCAATATCTCCATACCCGAGATTTTTGCTTCGGGCCATTACAACATTTCCGGAATCCTGGGTGATACGTATCCACTACGCGGTGCGGGTTCTTTTCAGACAATTATACACGACTTCCGCGTTTACGTGAACACCGTGCTGGGCTATGCCAGAGGAATGTACTTGAAGAAGTTCGACCTCGACTTCTCGCTGCGTGCCATCAAAATGCATTTAGAGAACTTTATGGGCGGCGAAGAAATCGGACAAATTATGAGCAAGGTGAGGCTAATAAGCATGTTTTGTTCTTTGAATAAATCTTCATCTATTTAGGCAGACAAAGAATAACTGGTTAGAGAATTCTGTTCAATCTTGTGATAAATAAAAATATATAGTGTCATCTAATATTTAATCTTTAAATATCATGTAAAGTTTTAATACTGGGATATCATTTGTATAATCAAAGTGTATCTATTATATAAAATTTATGATAAAAATAAAATTTAAACATATCAGATTGCTTGCGAATAAGCACTAATTTCCAAATCTGTTTTAAATTTTAGCTATCGAATAATATAAATGATATTTTGAAAAATCGGTTTATATAACTTTATTTACATTCTATTTATCGAAATATTTTATCAAAATATTTTTTTCTAATCTTTTTTTGATACAAAACAAACATTAACAAATAACATATCCCTCCAATTAAATGATATATAGAGATAAAAGATACATACAAAGGATGCATTGAGAGAGACTTTTTAAAATATCTTTAAAATATTTTAAAATAACTTTAGAATATATCTTAAAAAAGATACGTAAAATCAAATGTATGAAATTGCCTTTCAAATAAACATTTAAATAAATTAAGAAAAAAATAAAATTTATTTTCGGTATTCTTTGTAATATATGTTTGTCATAAAAATGAATGCAGTTTTACATGACAATCTACAGAGACTTATGAGATTTTTACAAATCGTATCGTTTCATAGAATAGTTCATTTTACGATTAGTTGCGATCTTGTAATGTAATATATATTATAAGGAACTTTTTACGATCACGTTTCAATATCCAACTTTATTCGCGATGCGCGCAAACATCAATGGGGCGAGGTCGCGTTTATTGAAACCAAAATTCCATGTTGCTTGTCGAATATTAATGGCTTGCTCGATTCGTTCGTGTTTCACCTCGGCAACAACGAGGTAAATCTTGACTGCGCAACTATCGATTTGAACACGTGTCACTAATTGATTGCCTCCAAATGACTGCAATGAATTACAGATTATTCAGGATTTACAAATTCCTCATCCTAAAATTCCATAATATTCTATAATATTCCTGATTTTTCAGATAAAATTTCATGATTTTTCTTATGCTTTCAATAATATTTTAAAACTTTTTTATATTTTCGGTTTGATTTGGTAACCATCAAATATTTTGTTGAGAGAGCAATTTAACATATTTAGTAATTAATGTAAATTGCTGTTAATATTCCTAACACTATTTGCGTTTAATTATTAAGTTAGCAGTATTCCAAAACTGCATAGATGTATACACATTAATATATATATTACACATATTAAATATAACTTCTTTAAAGCCAAGAATTTTAATTTTCCAGAAAATTTTGTAAAATTTTCTAACATTTCCTTGATTTCCAATTTTGTGACAATTAAATTATAATTGATATGCATTTGAAAAAAATGAAATAATTTATATTTATCCTATTAATAGTCTGATAGTAAAAAATTACGACAATTTTAACTGTAACGTAACTATATATGTCATACATTTTGTACATTTTCGATATACTCAAATTTCAAGTTAAATAACTCGACATCGAGTATTTTGCTCTGACGCAAAATTTCAACAAAATAAAATCACTACAAAATACATTTTATCTGACGCGTCGATGAGTTAATGTAGTTCCCGATGTAGTTTATAAAGTCGACATATCGGTTTACAGGTATTCGAAGATTTAACACCGGAAGCACTGGACATCATTAAACCGGATATATTGCCTCCGATTCAGGATTATGTAGCAAGCCACGTGAACGAGACAATTCATCATTTAACTATGAGAGATCTGTTCCACGTCCTCCTGGGAAAATACGAATTCGGAGATATCACGCATCTACTGATACCATGAGGAGATATCTGTGAAAACGTAACCGAATTGCCGAATTATCGGGCCGCGCAATTACGAGCGCAATAACGCAAGCTTAATGTGTCTGAAAACGTCTTCGTTCAAGGCGTAAGGGATTAATTGTAATCGAGGTACAATGCACTCCATTGCGATGGAACGAACAATATCTGCGACGACAATAAAACACGACAAGTTGATTTCAAGTCAGCTTTGTGTTACGTAATATATGTTGATCACTCGAAGGTCTTTGACTACCTTGCCTGATGTTCACCTTCGATTATCCATTGTCTTGCTGAAGAAGGATTGTTTTATACACGACGGGTGTGAATTAGTGACTTCCTTTCGTTCATTTCTCTCTTGTACGTTATGTTAAATTATTTCCAAAAATCCTTATTCGAAATAATCAATTTGCTCAAAAAAGTATATTGAAGCTTTAATTGTTGAATACGCACTGCTCGTTAGAGAAATTAAGATTAAGAGAATTAATTTATTATACGTCATAAATCGTATACGCATACGATCATATTTACATATGAATGAACTATACGATAACACATCTCGTCTGCTTGGAAACTTGATGTAATTTTGAACGAAGACAACATCAGATGAATCTTCTCATCACCCGTCCGCCGCGAGCGACTGCCGCGGGTGCATCAGTGAAAGAGGCAAAATGTTTAATTCATCGAATCGCTCGGCGCTTCGAATCTGGCGCATCTTTAGCCGCTGATAAAGACGAGTGAAAGTATTACAACCTTGAATGGCGATGTCGTCAAATCTTCAGTATTGCGACATCGACGCCGACCATTCATCTACTCAGATGTCAGTGAATAATGACAAACGATACGAGACCGTAAAAGATGATTTTACAGTGCTGAAAACTATCCACAAAATAGCTCGCCCATTCTTTTCGAAACTGTTGTACAGAGTAAAGCATTTAAACCTTTTAGCCTGTGCCGTATATCGCGCATCAATCTTCTTTGTTTGCCGTATGCTGCGCAAAGTTTCGTGAACATTTTAAAAGCCAGACAAGCCAAAGTTAATGAAGAAACTGATTGAAATTCTTAACGCTTAATTATAGCTTCGTTTCTTTTTATATAGATAAATAGTAATAATTTAATTTGGAATTTCGTAATACAAAAATAATTAATAATTGTTAATAATATATCTGCATATAAATATTTATAATAATTTACGGATAATTTTAAATGATTGATGATAAATAGTCGTTGAAAAAATTCTCAAAAGCTTTCATAAATATTCTAAGTATAGAATTATTATGTTCAAAATTTGTCATTATTATATAAAGATGTTTAATTGAAAATTTCATGGAAGCGCTCTGTATGACAGTTTCTATTTATAATAATACTCTTTCAATTTATTATGACTAAAGAATCTTTCATAACATATCGACGAAAAAATAATTTGCATGTATTGTTTTAATTTAAAAAAATTAAAACAAACATCTAAAATTATTTCAAAAGTATCAAAATCTTCAAAATATAATTAAATCTTTTCTTTTTTTCTTCAATTATTCCGGTTATTAAAAATGTTAATCATTTGCAATAATTAACAAGTGCGAGTTATTTTCACTTTATAGCTTTCAAATTTCTGTCTATAAAGTACAATGTATAAACGGTTTACAAAATGTAATACCTACTGGCATGTATGTAGTTTGTCGGAACATCGTATACTATTAAGTTAATTGTTATACCATACATAATTATGCTAAACGCTAAATGCGCCATAAACGTCGGTTAGGATTATAATTAGAGAGGAAAATGTATGATAAAATTAATGTTAATGTTTTATTAAAATAATTTGTAATAATAATTTATATTTTAAGATAATTCAGTGATAATGTGTGTATACCGTAAATGGAACCGCATCATTTAATGATTATTGCAATTTGTAACAATCATAAAATGTATTAAATATTTATTATGTTATGATTTTGTGTATATATCCAAACTACTTTGTAAAATTTTGATACGATAACGATTTTACGATTAATCGTTTCTATGTGAACAAGAATTAATTAAAGAAATAACTTATTGTCCCAATACTTACTTAAATTTTATTCATCGATATAATGCTTAATAATTTATTTTATTATTAAATGTGCACATTTCTTTTTGAGATATATTATAGTAGAGGAAGTCCAGGCAAAGCGAACATCCTGGACAAAGCGAAATAAAAGAAATTGTTTTTTTGCGATTTTTGCTAAGATATGTAGTTTAATTATTAGCAGTAACTGTTTCTTAACCAATGTGAATGGTTTTTTTATAAGAATTCTGACTTTAAATGTGTATTCAAGGTTAAAATTTTTCACGTGTTACTTAAACTTTCTAACTTTTCTAAATTCATGCCACGTAAATTCTTTGGGCAAAGCGAATGGCCCATCTTCTTTACTCAGTACGTGATTGCACTGAAAATATCCGAAAGACAGGACAGGCAATCTTTCGAGTGAATGGAAGGCACATGATAGTTTACATCTCATTTTTGTTTTTTTTTTCCACAACGCAGTATGATATGTGTTCTGAAAAATACACCGATCCATCGTTCGAAGACTAGATTCAATGAACATGAAATGGACTCATGAAGGCTGCACTATATATAGAGGATTGACAGCTACTTTTGTGACGATTGCTAAGATTATTGATTTTTTTTATTCCATGCTCATAACTCATTCGCTTTAGGGGGGGGGGGGGATCGGAGGATCGAGCAAAGCGGATAATTTCTTTTTATTTACGTTTTGATTAAAAAAACATTTAAATGTTTGAGTTTTATAATTTTATTGTATTTTATTTCGAAGTTGATTTCTAAAATAAAATTATGAGAATAAAAAAGGTTTCTGATCTTAATTTTAACTATGTCATTTTTCTTCCCAAACATTAACACATCCACTTTGCCTAATTAACTTCCCCTATATATAAATATATGTAACGCAAATTACATGCTAAATGCTCGTTATCGATAAAAGTAGTGATAAAAGATGTGAATATCGATTAAAATTATTTCCAATTTTTTTCAATGACAAAATAAATTAATTTTATCTTATCCTTTATTAAGTTTAAAAATTGTGTGATGATAAATTTTCATTTGATAAATTTTTTTTTAATATCTTCAGATAATATCTTTCATACTACATTCTAACGTTTTTAAAAATGGTGTTCATAGTACAACACGTTTGTCTATAATCAATCATCTTCCATCACTTGTGTCTATCAGATGCTTTTAAAAAGATGAAAGAAGATTTCTAATTTCGCTAATTTTATTATCTATACATTTTCATTTACGATCTTACGATCATTTACGATCATTTACGATCACTTATGAACATTTATTATCACGATTACTTTCAAAATGTATTGAATAAGTTAATCAATCATATAAATCTCTTTTTAAATCAACGACACGTGAAAAGTTAAAATTACATTACGCTGACTTATTGATATCGCAATTGCATAATCATTTTTACAAAACGATTTATTAAAGAGAGAAATTTATCCCAGATTACAAAGATACGTAACGGTTATTTATTTTAGCTTCGCAATAAACTGACATATAGAATAAATAAAAAATATATGGTCAAAATCGATGAATAAAATAATAATTAAAAGAAATCAATTTTAAAACAAAATTTATAGATTATTTTTCATCTCCCTTTCTAATATATAAAAAATTATTAATGATTTAATTCTAAATTGAGCATAAAATAGAAAGATGAAAGAAGATTTCTAATTTCGCTAATTTTATTATCTATACATTTTCATACGAAAAAAGCTTTAATATAGCTTTTCCAATTCTAATTGTTATTTTGTTACGATTCCCAATTGCTGTGATAAATTATTCAAATCATCATAAAAGTGTACAATTGAATACACACTTTAACTCCTTTAGATGTATCTGTTTAATGTATACATGAAAGTTTTGTCACAAAGCTTATACATATATAGGTATAGAGTTGTACACAGTACAGTGTAACGTTTATTAAGCTATAAAATCGATTTATTTGTACTAATTGTCTAAGAGAAAAATTTATGTCAACGTATTTCATACATCGGTTTAGCCTGCTATCTGTACTGATGAAATTTCAATCTCCTTCCAGAAAAGCTAATAACTATCATACAAATACGTGATTGGTAAGTAAGGATAAAGACTCTGTCCCTACGTTGCTCCTATCGAGATGCTCATCGGTTATCGATAACGGCTTATCTCGGGCTGTTGACTACTGTTTGTTTAACTAAAGCGAGAAGACAAACAATTGTCTTTAAGCATCAGCGTGAATCAGCGGATTTGCAGAGCACTGTTTACAAATTCTACAGAATTAAAGGTGTAAGATGATCTCAAATTTTTTTATATTAGTTGAGTCACATAAGGTTTAAAAAAATTGTTTGATAGATTTTGAAATTTATCAATTATTTGATGTATAAATTTTAAAGATTCATGTACCTATTTGATAAATATATATTCCTAAAATTTTTAATTTAGAAATGTAGATTTGATACTCCCGGATTTTTAGTTTAATTGCTTGAACAATTTCAACAGTTACGTAAATATATCCATAATAATTTACGCTTTTAAATATAAAAATACACTAATTTTGTTTGTAACGCAATCATTCGCTACATCTACATTAATTAATTCATTTAATGCTTTCTTCAATGATAATCAATAGAAAATTATATATCACGAAACGCAGATCTCAAATCTATAGATATTTGACGAATACTAGCCTGAAAATAGCCTGATAAAATGAGTATGTTTCTACAGGATTAAATCAGTGCGTGTTATCATTATAGCTAATACCATAAGTCTTCATTTACTTGATGCTATCACGCACATGCGTGATCATCTCTTCCATTCAATCTCGCAAAGTGCTCTGTTAAAATATTTTTTCGCATCAGTTCTGATCCATTTGATACTAAAAAGCAAATGAAAAATTGGTGATTTTAATTTATGTTTGACTTTAGCCATAAAAATAAATTTTCAAACTTCAGACACCCAGAAAAAACATATTTAATATAATACATATTATAAAATGTACAATTTTAATTAACTTAAATCTCAATAAAAAAAATAATATATTTTTGAAAGAAATTTTTGAAAATTACATTCGTTTTATCACAGTTTAATCTATAGAAATTTGCGTTGATACTCGTGCTTTTATTAATAAACATATTTATGCTCTTTCAGAAGTTACAAATCGACACATGTGAGAGCTTTCACATTTAAAATTATTCGCGTTACTGGTACACAATACACGACAGAGAGACGTTATTATGTATCAATTCAAGAATACAGATATTCTTTTTTGTGCGATCTATTGAAATGTTTTCTTTCCATAGAATTTTATTGGACATGATAAAATTCAATAAAGTTCAATAATATTCTTGAAAGATCATGCGACAATTGATACATGCAATGATAATAATAACGAGAAAAGTGGCGCAAGTAGGCATGAAAAGCTATATTAGATATTCGAGAATATCACAATCAATCGTTTGATTGAAGAACGCGTAGGTAGACAAAACCAATTGCTAAAACCATGAAAAATATCCAGATAACGAATGTTCAACAATAATATGCAAGTCGAGACAACGCTTTGTGATCAAAGTTTCAACAATAAATTATATGCATAACGTACGTATTCGCAAGAATTGCATCGCAAGCTCAGAATATAAACAATATTTGTCGTTGGTTGCCACGTAAGCTTGTTAATTAATTCTTGTTTACGATCATTCAATGAAAGTGCAAAGCTGTTATCGACTCGGCATTGTGTTTTTTGCGTTCGTTCTCGTTTCGTCGTTAGATGTATATTGAGTATAAAATAAACGTTTCCCATTATACAAGTCTTACACGAGGCTCGATATTTACAAAGACGTGGAATCGCTATTTCGTCAGTAATTGATTTTTACGACGCAGTAGTCGTTCACCTTGGGACAAAAGCGTTTGGATCTCCTGTTTTTTTTTACAGTAAAATACAAAGCTGAACACAAAACACGTGTTTTGGAAATTCTGTGTTTGACATTATCCATTTAACAAACAATGTAAAATAAATTTTACACAAGTGAAATATTCATTCAGAGTTAAAATGTTAAAAAAACGTTAAAAAAACGTTAAAAAAACGTTAAATGTTTCGTACTGATCGAAGTCTACCAATTGCGATTACAAAGTTGTATAAATTTTTTTACCCTATTCAATTTCCAACTTGATAAACCTTAGCAAGAAAAGTTAAAATTACGTTATGATAAAATATATTAAAATTCAAGAGCTTCTAAAAAAGTTTTCTCAACATGTCACAATTACTTAAAAGTTTAAAAAAATATTATCTTCAAGTGAAAGGCACAAAAAAGATATAAATAAATCGTCTTGTTTACAATACTAGTCGTAAATATTTTTAAAAAGATAATGATCGCATCATTAGAGTCTTTCATTATACATATATTATAGCTTTTCAATAAATTAAAAATCTTATAGAAAAGAGGCTTTAAAATAAAAAAAAAATCTGTATTTTCAATCATTTATGACTCAAAACTATTGATGTCTTCACGTTTGATGAGAATCTCCAATTCAAATTAAGATAAAAAATTTACTCGTAATATTTTATATGCTAATTTGATCGGAAATAAAATTCTCATTTCATACTTTAATGGCTAAAAAATTTGTTGTAATATTTCTATCCCCTATGTAAGTTTCATCTTTTAGTTCAAGAAAATTAGGGTAAAATACAGTTTGCGGCTGGCTTCTGGCCACCTTATATACCCTCGAAAGCAACAGTTGGTGGGGAGTCACACGAGCCGACAGGCGCACAAAACGCATATGCGGGTGCAACGAGGAAAGCTCGAAATGAAGGTAACGGTAACGGGGGTGAGTGTAGGAGAAAGAGCGAGAGAGATAGAGAAGAGGGGTGGAGGGAATCGGAAATCGGGCGGACATGCGTAAGATCCGACAATATACGGACGTATATCTGAGGAAGGCAGTCGCGTTTAAACGGCGCCCGACGTCGGACGTGCGGATATGCATGGACATTTTGCGAATCCGCAAACACTTTGAGATATTATGCGTGTAATGAGACGCTCAGAACGGGAACAAGCACAGTATAAATTCTGACGTGGGAATAAATTCTAAAATTTACGGTACGCGGCCAGAAATTTATTGATAACATCGAGGGTTAGTTCGTACAAATCGTGCAACGGTAACTAAGAACGATCGAAAAAATAAAATAAATGATAAGAATTTATATCATCGTGATAGATATTGATTCAAACATAAGATATAAAAATGATAATATAATATTTACGTGACGCAATGTGTACAAGTGCCCAGTTACATCACGCAATATAAAATTGCTGAAGCTATGCCCGGAATTTATCAAACAGCGAGACATACATAACCGCGTGCTACTTAGAAGGTTACTGATCTCGTGCATTGTTGTAATTAACATACTTTTATCATGCAAGAATTACCATAAATAGTCAAAAGGTAATGACATTTAACATTTAGCGCTATCTGTATTTTCGGGAACTTAAAAGGTTTATCGGAGCTCATCGGAGAAGTTTATTTAATGGGAAAATTTATTCTAAATCGTTGAAGAAACCACACATGAAAACGAAATCTTGTGTGGACGATCTATAGAAATATCTAGCTAAATCATTCATTCACTCTGAAAAATATATTAGATTATTATATAGATCAATATTTGATAAGATTATTTATTGAATATTTGTTTCTTTTAGCTATTTTTCTTAGCTTTATCTTTTATTATTTAAAATTAGATAAGTATACTAGAAAAAATGTTTTATTCTATAAACCAAAGATTTGCTATAACAAACTAGTTAACTTTTACAGGATAGAAAAATCACTATAGTGACACTGAAACAGTGTTATATTTTAAGGCAAGAAATACAATGAAAAAAATAATGAATTATGTATAATAAATTTCTTATTCAAGGAAAAGAAAGAGTTATAAGATATTAAAAATAGATCCTCCTTTCTAAAGATTAAAACGTACTGATCGAAATTGTAATTGTATAGGAAATATTACTTCGCTGGTAAAAACAAATATTTTTATTTTTTATGATGCAGAAAAATGTATTTCGTGGAACTAAACTTGATATAAATAAAATATTTGCTATAAAAAATGGAAGCTAAATTTTTATTCCTATATTCAGAAAAGAATAAAAAAAGGATTCCAGAAAAATTATAGAAAGTTTTTATAAAATGAATTTCTATGATGAGTAATGTGGTGTTTTCCAGTTGTAATACGTACAAATGATACAAATACGCGGAATACTACAAGTTAATATCATATGCCACTTCAATTTAGAACAAAGAGAGGGTTAGTACATAAATGACTTCGACAAGATTCTAATACGCCAAGAGACAGATGACAGATATTACATAATTAAATTCCTATTATCCTCGGGGCATTATAGAGAGATTGTCGCTTATCATCGCGATATAAACAGGTATATTATCGCGTGCGACACATTGAGCATTTCGAAGTTTTTCATGACACACGATATGGTGATCTTTCGCGAGTCGGCCGCTGTTTTTGTCACGAATAAAGAGACTGATAATTGACAAATCTTTTGACGCAAATTAACTATAAGAATCTTGACGGATTCGTGCAAATTGGGCAAGTCAACGTGACGACGTGAAGTGGATGGACGAGAAGATCAATCAAATATAAAACGAGACACGCACGCGGTCTCTCTCGCACAATTCTCTTCCGGGAGGATGCCTCGTTTTACGGTAAGTATACTTTTTGCCTTTAGTATTTCTCGCAAGTAAACAAGTAGATTAAGTTAGCACTTTCGCAGTTAGCCTTAGAACGCACGTTTCAAAACGAAAAAGTATGTTCTACAGGTTTAATTTTATTGTTGCAAGATATAAAGTAAAATATGAGAATACTCTGTGAAACTTTTAAAGTGAATTTCCATGAAAAGTAAAACCTCGCTCTTAAAGATTGAAAATTAAGCCATTTTTTTCAAGATTGACTCAATTTTCACTCTTAAGAGTGAAATTTCATTCCAAAGAATTTAGAAAGCTAATAACGATACCTAATGTATGAGCACACCATTCTTCTCGTTTACCAAGATAGAGTGAACGATTTTATACATTATTACCCGTAGAAAGATAAACATGATTGCCGTGTCACATAACTCTTAAGATGTCTCGTCCATATATAAAACAATATGTGCAAATAAGTTGCACAAGATTCAATTCTATTATGATCTTTAATAATTATTTATCTTAATAATTATTATTTATCTTTAATAATTATTATCTTTATATATATATAATTATTATTTCTAATAATTATTTTGATTCTTAACAATTTTAATCGAAGATGATTTTCACATCTTTATATGGATTGATATCAGTGATATCAAAGAAATTGCTTCCCTTTTCACACTCGTTGCTATGGTTTTGTCACGTGCTAAGTTTTCCACGTTCTCAATTTTGTATGAATTCATTTCATACAGATGTATTAATCGAAAGTTTTAACGAAACAAGTTCTATTTCTAGTTACACTTACATGAATTTATATTATTTTCGATGTAACATGGCAGTTTACTGTACTGCGATGACATTCGATTAATATGTCACGATACGATAAGCAATATTTCTAGTTTTTTCAACTTTTTGCTTATGGTTGAATACGATCGTTACTCTGAATCAATGAATAAAATACGAAATCGATTTATTTGAGAAAAAAATTAATATAAATAAATAAATCGCTGTATTAATTGGTAGTATGTAATATTAAATAATAGTACTGTTTTCTAAAGTTGAAAAAATTTTTATAATCTTTAAATACGAATATATCTCGGATTTACATACTCTCGTCTTCGTTTTCAGAAATTCATCGAGCAAAATTATAAAGTAATTAACATAAACACTTTATGAATAAACATGGAGATTGACTCTTACTTTATATCATAGCGATAATTCAGAATTTAAAAGAACATCTTGAATGACAATCGTGTTTATCTTTCAGCACGCAATAAACTTGTGTCTCAGTCTTCCATGTATAAATATACTTGTGCGATCGCTGAAATAACGTGAGTGCCCTTAAAAATACAAATTTCGACTGCAATGATGCTTTTCACATTTCAACAGAGACGGTATATTCCGGTTCTGTAGACATCTGGGAAAGGAAATAAAGTGTAGAGAGAGTAACGCAAATAGCTGCCAAATACTAAGACTAAAATGGAAGGTTCGACATATATAGTTCGGGATTGTTCTTAGTTCTTACCTATATCAGCATGCCAAATGCAAACGTGATAAACAATAGCAGCTCTAAGCAGCTTACGAGAAACAACAGAGATTTGATGAAATGCTTATCTGACCTACTGCATACATGAGGTACTTCAAATAATTATGTCGTCGTTCAGGATATCAATATGAACAAAAAAGCACTTAATATCCGGCTTACTTCGGTATTATCTTCTAATTCTTTTCTAAGTAACGTTAGCTTTATAATCGTCGACAGTTATCCGTTGACACTTCAGAAAATCGATGAGAAGTCTATGAGAAAATTTAAATTATCACGAGAATATTAATTACGTGATGGAAAGAGTAGAACTGCATATAAATAATTTTTATCATGCTATGTTACTTTTTAAAATTACTATCTATTAACTGAATATTATTAACCTAATTTCATAATTATCATCTTATCTGATCTACTAAGCGTATATTTTGTTTTCTTTATGTCTTTTGTCTAACTTAGAATCAATAATCTGAAACAATGATACTACATACAAGGTAAGCTACATCGTATATGAAAACTGATTCATTTCACCGAGACTCAATTTATCATACAATTAGTAGATCTTGAACTAATTATATGGAAAATATATTGTATAAAAATTAATTCATTTCCCCAAGATTCATTTTTCATATATATATTACTTTCGTACATATATTATTCATAGAATGTGGATTTTTTTATGAATGCAGCACATTTTTTCCTATTCTGATAAAACAGCTTCAACATGTCGTATGTGCACGATTTATTTTTACCTTCAGTACACTACTGTCCCCTAGAAATATTCTATGTTGCGTTTCGCTCCAAATTGAAGATTGAAAAAGAAATCTGTCAAAACTGTCCGATAAGTAAAAATCTTGATATAAATAATACCCTGATGTGTAATTGATTGTGTTTTGTTTTGAAGATAGTGATATCTTATCAAAAATAAGAGTACTATATAAAGGTGAGAGAGAAAAGATAGACATTCAGAATCAGAGCCTTATAATCGCACTCTTATGAAAAAAAAATTGAAATTTCTAAGAACATGCAATTATCTGGTAACAGTGATCTATTTGCCATACGTTATCTTAACTATTTCCGTAAAAAGATGAAAGAGAAGATATATATAGATCCAATATATTGACATTTGAATTTCTGGAATAAGCTTAAATAAATATAATGATAATTAAAATGAAACTAATAGTAATGAATCAAAATAACTGATCTTTGCTTTAAATTATACGAGAAACTTGTAAATTAAGAGTTTTTGTTCGAGTAAATAACAGATGTAATAAAATGATTGTGCTTGCAAAATATCGTAAAAAGCATTTGAAAAAATCAACAGACTTATTCCGTAGTAACTTCGCTGAATTAATCAACTAAGACTTTTAAGTGTTCTATCAGTAAATTGCATGGATTTACTTATAGCAATAAAAACCGTTAATTTATGAGCGTGTTTCAAAGTAATGAATTATTTCGATCAGATTTTACTATCAACCGTCAAAGCTTTTGGCTTTAAAAATTCGTGAAAAGCAAACGCAGATTGAATATATATAAATCAATCGTATCTGATCATTTCAAAGTATTGTTAACAATGATTTTCGCGTTTTACAGTGATATTCGATTTAACCTTTCAGTACAATCGTATCGTATCATAACCCGATACAATTTTACTCGTTCACCCGTGCAATACTAGATAATGAAACAGAGTCATGACATTCAATCATCTTTCCTTAACAACGATACGACATTAGTGTAATCGAGTTTGACGACGATAAAATAAAAGCGACGGTTATATGATTATTTTTCGAACTGCCTAATTAATATTGCATGAACGTTAATTAAAGTTACGCTAGGATGGATAAACCGTGGAAGGTTTACTTTTAGATTGTAATAAGAGACATAAAGCTCATCATGCACAGGAAAATATTTTTCTCTATCGCTATTACTTCACAAATTTATGCAATAAATTTTGCATATTTAATTATTACACAACAATTTTTGTTATCCAATTACTAACATTTACTTTCTGTGTGTTTCACTCATTATAAAAATTAAGTAGAAATACCGCGCTTGATTATACTTTTTTTTTAAGTTTTTTACTACGGTGATATTATATCTTTATAATATGTATATTTATAATACAAATAATTGAACAATAAAATATGCTCACAAAAGAAGAAAATTTCATTCATACGACGAATTCGTTATACTTGAGATCCGAAAGATTCAATCCGAATGATTCAATTAAATTTCCCTCGACGGGAAAAAAATCAATACGCCAATTAAGAGTCTTAGTGACACTTCGTTTATTTGTTCGCGCAAAAGAAAAGCCAATTAAACAAATAACTGGAAGCAGAAGTTTGAGCACTCGAGAGTTCTGTCACTGGCAAATTGCATTTTGCGACAAATGAAAATGAACGTAGAAAATAAATGTACACGTCAGAGACAATTATAATTATTCTATTCCGCGTATATCTCGAAAAAAAAATCCACGATATTAATTAGCAAACACAATAATTTCCACCGAAGGCATGCGATTGGGGAACATTACGCGGATAGCAAGGTCTAAATTCAATAAAGCGACACACACCATCGTACATACACGTCGCGTTCCGTCTGCCAATCGCAAACGCGTGATTAAATTACGCGGGTACGCGCATTCGTGTGACGCTTTGAATTTTTCACGGCACCGCACGAATCGATCCGCGACACGAGTGCACGGAAAATATTGACGCACTTCCGCCGCACAAGCCTTCAATTCCAATGTCGATTTTAAGAGACGAGAGACATAGATGGACCGAGGAATTATGTGTACCCTCGGGTTCATTCTCATACAATCAGTGTTTGAAATATTGACGAAAAGGATGGCACTTGTTACAATACAATCTTTCTCGTTACCAAATTAAAAGAAAAAGAGAGAGAAAGAGAAAAAGATATGCAGAAAGAAGGAAAAAAGTAATGTATAAAAATGCACGTAACTCTGAATTATATAATTTTGTCATTATAAGGTCACTCACAAAATATTCGAATATATGGAATATATGGAATATCCGAATGATTAATGAGAATAATTATTATCTTCGAATTATTACAACGTTGAACAGAAATTAGTAAAAAAAGTTTTTGTATGAAAAATTATAGCATTTTTAGTTGTAAAAAATATTTAAAAATGAAAAAATTTTGATAAATTAATTTATGAATAAAAATATTATGATTACCATAATTATATTATAAATGTTTTAATTAAAGTACTTAAAAAAATTTATATTAAAAATGTGAAATTTAAGTAAAAATCACCATAAATTCGCTAAACTTGTAACGTAAGAAAATAGGATTATTTCACGAACTGTAAAATGTGTACGCACTGAATCGTTTTGTTAATCTGTTTCGTAATTTTCTGATAAAAATATATATTCGGTAAACGTAAAATCCGACAACGTAAAAGAACGTTATGTTATGTGACATTAAGATATATATGTACAGAAATAAATAAAAGTGTGAAAAAGCTCCAGCTATAACATCACGCAAGTATACGGCAAGTAGTCGGCATGCATTTTTGCAATAATTTACGACTATATCCGCGTTTTCTCTCAGGGAAAATAATCTAAACGCATAAGTATATAATCAATATTTATGTGTGGTTTATGTTAACAGGGACAATTACAGATTAACTACGATGGGCAAGAAAAATGAATAAAAAGTTAACATAAACGTCGAACAAGTGATATGCATAAGAAAACTCATACAATATCAAACGAAAATACAGATTTATGACCTAATAATGCAACGACATAAAAAATTATAACAACGTACGTATAAAAATGACTATTTCTTCAATGATAAAAATTTTTTTCAGAGATTTTATTATTATTATTTATTTAAAAATAATAAAAATTATTATTTTTAATCAATTTAATTAAATAAGTAATAACTCTCAAAAATACCGCGTTAAAGCGATATAAAGATATAAAAATATTTTATATTTGTCATGTCCGCATGTATATAAATATTCTTTCTCATATTTTTCTTTATATTTCTTATTATAATATATTTAAAATCTGTTACTTTTTGAAAAGTTTGAAATTAAACTCACAGAATTTCAAGACATAAATTATAGTTTGTTTGAATATAAAGATGCATGGCTCTGTGTTGTGTGATATACGACATAAATACAGTCATAACTATGATCTAACTTACATTTCTTGATTATGACCGTAACATGAGCCATGTAGCATCCTGATTCTTTACATGTTTTTATTCTTCCAATTTTTATTTATGTATGCTTTTTATCTCTTTATCTCGGCAATCATATACGATTTTACAAAGCATAATTATAATATATAATAAGCATATATAATTGATAATACAACATTGTAATAAGTAAGAATAAACGTAATAAACGTAAATGTCTTGCTATTACCATTTTGTTATTATTCACGTATTTACATCTTTATATTATGGTAATTATGTATGAAAAGCATGTTGCAAGATAGAAAGCAGCTGTAGAATAATGCATGCAGAATCCACGTATTTTATTGAATAATGTCACAATGAAATTTTATTAAGAAAAGCTTTCGAGAACAGATTTGAATGACACGTAATTTATTTTCATTTTTATGTATATACATGTTATGTTCATTTAAATCGTGGATTCCAATGATATAAAAAGCAGAACATAATCTGAATGATGTAAACAATCAATACATTTATTAATAAATCAATACTGTTCATACGATAATTAATATCATCTTCTAATATTAAAGATAATATAAAATTAAAATTCTGCAGGATATTTTTTCATTCTTTTAAAATTCATGTAAAAAAATAATTCAATTATTTACATAAATTTTTTCTCAATTTTCATTTCATTTGAAAACTTTTATGAATGACATATTAATTAATTTCACTCTTTTTAATCATTTGTTTAACATTGCCTTCCGTAATCCAAATTAAATCATCTCAACTACAGATTGCATGCAGCTATTTCGGTTGCAATTTTGATATCTCTCTATAGTATTTATGAAATATTTCTATATATTGCTGTTCCATTTGTACGTACATTTAAGGGAGTGTAAGTGTGTACTGCATTAGAGAAATAATTAAATTATAATGCTTATATACATTTAAAATAGGATTATAATTGACAGAGATTTTTAATTAAAAAAATATTTCCTCGTAAAAAATTTTTTTGTATTTATTTGCATTTATTTACTATCTGGATATCTAATATCTATATAGCAATAATTAACTTTAATTAATGATTCTTCTATTAGTTTTTAAAATAACTTTTATAAAGCTGCCCCCTCATTTAGTCATTTTCAAAATTTTGAAAAAATAAGCAGTTATGCCCCCCTCCCCTCCCCTTCCGAAGAGTTTTAGAGTTCTCTATCAATTTTTTAGAAAGAATTCCATCGATTAAAGCGGTAGAAACACCATTTGAAATTTTGAGAGCCAAGTTCGCAGAAGTTTAGAACTCTGCTTATTTTTTCAAAATTTCGAAAATGAAGGGCTAGCTTCAAACAAAGGTTTTAAAGTAATCAATTTACTAACCAATCTAATAAGTAAAGCAAAATAAAACCGAGAAAGTTATTTGTGAAGTAGATACTGCAATCCATCTTTACTCTAATTTACCAACTTTCCGATTAATTTATCCCATTTAATCGATTAATTTATTCCATTATATTTTTCCCAGAATAATATATTTTAATAACATTTAATATTTTAATCACAAATAAAATAAATAATTTCTTCATTGATTGCTCATATTATTTTAGATTATTTTATTTTGGAATATTATTTTTTATATTAAATTTTTATCGACATTCTCTTCTCGAATATAATTTTTATCATAGCAAATTTTTAGTAAAGTGGCAACCTATTAAACAACGAAAGAACCGTTTCATCTATTATTCGTTTTTTTAAATTGCACCTTCTGGGTTTGTTATTTCTCTTATGGCTTGTTCTAAAGCGTCTACTACGTAGTTTTTCCCATTTCAAGTACAAAAAGTATCAAGAAGTACAAGTGAAAAGAACGAAACTTAATATCTAGCACTCACCGTTCATAGTTGTAACTGGATATACCGCAGCGTCCAACAATATCAGGAATCGGAATTTACTGCTCTCTCTCCAGCAACCGCAGCACGCATCCTCGAATTCTCGATCCTTGTTCCAAGTAAATACGTGACCGAAGTGATGTCAATTGCGAAAACGTAATCACATTTCTAGCGTAAATCTTTTGCGCGATTATTTTCACTTTCAAACGTGACATTTAATTTACTGAAATACAATAAACGATACACGCTATACAAATAATAAACTATATAAAGAGATTTTCCATCAGGTGCACACCTATGAATTTTATATTGTAAGAATCTGCTGATTAAATTAAATGTTCAGAAACTTCAAAGTGTCAAAAATCGATACTAACTATATCATCACATAATACATGGATCACATGATATTTTTCTTGATACTATATATTTATTTTTTGCAACCTGAAAGAAACTAATAATAATTTAAACATAATAATACAAAAGGTTCTCATAACAATTGCGACCAAAGCAATTGCAATCAGAGCAATTGCGACCAGAGCAATCTTATTTACAAATAACTAATATAAATGTAGCTAATGTAAAAAATTATTGCAATGCCAATTATTATCCCACATTTCAATTTGTGCGCGTAATTTCCCACTGAATACCAAGTAAGAGTTATATAATTGTTAATTGTAATTTCCCATTCAATATAACTATAATATAATACATATGTTATATATTGTTGAGTGGAAAATTACAAGTAATAATTATGGAATTGTCACTTGCTGTTTGATAAATTTATAAGCACAGCAATCTCAATGTTAACAGCAACTTTGTATTTTTTCCTATGAAAAAGCTATATTACTGTTAATGCTAAACTATACATCTAAATACAGCATTTACAAATACTGTTAATTATATTATGTATGTATATAAGTAATTTTAACAATTAATATTAATTCATGCACATCCAATTTTTTTGATACGAATAACACTATGGTCGCAATGTGTTCATTTAATAAAAATCATATTTTCACATTCAGTCCATGTGATATATTAACATCCAGTAATATTACGCACGAAGTTTATTTGAAGAAATTGTAACATATTTGCTTTCTAGCGACAAAATATATTCTAAGCAGCAGTGAATTTTCTATTTTAAATGCAATAGGCATGCACCTGAGTTTCAGTATTAGAAACATTCAACATGAAATTGTGTCTAGACGTACCAAAATTTGTTATCACGTTATACAACGATATTTAAAATATAATTACAAATTTGACATAAACTTCATTCACAATTATACAGACATTGGCTTCGTTTTTGAATATGTCACTCTGATTTTACGAAATTCCGTAAATTGTTACGATAATTACTCCAAATTGCACATGAATTGCATCTGAAACAAGAAATGAAAAACTGATTATTCGTTATTATCAAACGTCAACACTTTCGATAATTTTCAATCGCGTGTGTTTATTCGCGTATTTTAATGAATTTTAGTCGAGATTGTTGTCAAAAATTTTGATCGCGATCGTTTTCTGCATTATAATTACTTTCGTATCAGATATTATACACGTCCGTTATCGAGAGCGTCATAAATTCATCGAAATTTGAAAAAACTGTGCATCATCACACACGACCAGCGATCAGTTTGCGTCATTTAACCTCTAAAATGACCAGCCATTTTACGTGCAATCAGCATGACAGCTGCCGCCGATTGCTAATTGCGTTTGAGTGACATATATCGACCGAAATGAATTTCTGTCGTTGAATTTCTGTTGCTTCGAGATGTTTTTCACTCCACAAAGTTTCGTACGATTACGTTCGCGTCATGTACTTTGTCGTTTTTGCGTACTTGTATGTACTTTCTGAACGTGTATACTTACGAATATTATGCATTCCAGTTACCACTGCGTCGTAAATATATCGAAATATGGAAAAGAATTCGTGATGCTTGCAATCATTGGCGATCAGTACGTGTCGTTTGAGCACTTCTAGTAGTTCAAGTCAAGCGTCAAGATGGTCAAGATGGCGAACGACTTGGCGCGCGATCGACACGACGACTGGCGAAGATTGTCGAAGGCGCCCGAGGGGTGTTTTCCGATCTCGGCGAATTTCGGTTATCCAATTCGCGCGTATTTCAATTCGCGATTTTCGACGTGATCGCATCCGCGATGCATTCTTAAATATTATACGTATACTCAAGGACTTCGATTCTTTCCCTTGATTACTTTTTTAGAACTTCCAAATTCAAATTATTTTGTCTTTATGTCAAAAAAATTTAGTTGTAAGACATAAGATTTAATTATGTCGTTAATCACATACAGACTATGAACATTAATGTAAAAAGGTGATTATTTCTTATATTTGTGAAAATGAGGGAGAATCAAAGTTCTTAGGTATACATATCGGATGTGTATACTCAAAAATATTATGTATTTCCATTGTCATCGCGTATTGCAAATCTGTCGAAACACGAAACAGATTTTGCGACGCTTCCGTAGCCACCGACAATTAAGAATGCGTTCCGTTTTTAT
>NW_011626826.1:1077422-1155271 GCF_000204515.1 Acromyrmex echinatior | reverse complement strand
TATGAAATTAGAATTTTACTATATTCTGATTGGTATCTTTTTTGTTCCGATCAGAACTTTCTTCATTTTCCACTAGAAATTTTTCTTAATATGTCAATAACTTAATATGTAAATACTTTGATGATCTAACAAAATAATTATTTTCATATTTGTATCTAGCTACTCGGGAAAAAATATTTTATATATAATTATATAAAATTATATATAATTTTATCTGCAAGTTTGTACACATAATCATATATAAATATGTATATATATACAATTATATATAAAATATGTCCATTTATATAATAAAATTATATATATTTTTATATAATTTTATATAATTATATAAAACATTTTTTTCTCCGGTGATATTTGTTCTGTAAAAAGCGAGAAAGCGAGAGTTCTAATGCAGTCGAGTGCAGAAAACAGATTACTTGTTGTTCACCGAATATAATAAAAAGGATAAAATGATATATTTTGCGTATCATGCATGGTACGGAACATACGCTCCATTACTCATCATCTTTGGCAAAGATCGACGAGCGTCCATGCGAAATAATTTTCCGATCGCGGCGAACTTCGCGTTCAACATTTTTCACCTTGCAATATTCTGTGCTACAATGCAATTTCGTGTCTACAACGTACTTACCAAGCACTGTGTGCTCTCGGATATCTGTACTTACGAATGTTATATGCTCTAATTCCCACCGGTGCATAAGTCAACCAAAATTGAAAGAGATTTTACGACGTTCGCAGCCACCGACGATCAGTATACGCGTCGTTTAAGCGCTTAAGATGGCGAATGACTTCTCGCGCGATCGAGAACGACGACTGGCGGAGATTGCCGAGGGCGCCCGAGCGTTATTTTTCGAGCGCGACAAACGGTTGTCGTACTTGTCGTTCGCGTTCAAAAAAGTTTTCATCTTGCAATCTTCGCGCTCTCGCATCCGCGACGCATTCAATCTCGCTACATACTCTAGGATATGTATACTTACAAATGCTATGTGTTCTGGTTATCGCCGCGTGATAAATAAATGGATAGACGAAAGAGATTTCGCGACGTTCGCAGTCACCAGCAATCAGTACGTATCGTTCAAAAGATTAAGATGGCGGACGGCTTTGACGCGCGATCGAGACGACGACTGGCGAAGATTGTCGACGGCACCCGAGAAGTATTTTCCGATAGCGGCTAGTTTCGCATTCAATATTTTTCACCTCGCGATGTTGCACATCGCGACGAAACGTACGTATTTCAGTCTATTGATGGTTTTGCTTGTGTTTTGTTCGATAAATTACTACAAATTCTGCGTTCTGTGGAACACAATTCTAATAATATAGACACTCGCTCTGGAAAGTCGAGAAGTCTCAGGCTGAGGTAATATTTTTTGCAATAAGTTCTTTATAGTTTTTTTAATTTAATTTATGGAAAATTAGTAGCGTTTCACAGACTTATTGTGTTGAAAGTCCGAAAGTTATCAGCGCGCTATCATATATTTGATATAAATTTATTGAAATAAATTTATTTATCTACTAAAGAATACATATCGTATTATACGAAGCATTTAACTTTGACCAATAATTCAATGATAGTGTTCTCTCTGTTGTATTTGATCTAATAATTTACTAAAACGCAAGCCATCTACGGGGTGTTCCAAAATAATCGCCAAATATTTCATGGGCAAGTAGAGTGGACTAAACTGAGTCGAAAAGTCCCACTATTTTGCAAGTTTCCTCAATAGTTAATATTTGGCGATTATTTTAAGACACCCTGTATATCAGGAAAACATTCTTTAAAACTTTTAAAGTGAATTGTCATTCTGAAGAATTCTTGAAGATTAAAATTGAGCCACTCTTTATCAAGACTAATTCAATTTTCATTCTTTAAAGTGAAATGCTACTTCAAAGAGTTTAGAAAGAGCAAGTGTGCCGCAGACTTCAAACATTACTCTCAGATATGTATACTTACAAATGTTACATGATTTCTGATTATCGCCGTTATAAATCAATCAACCGAAAAACAAAAGAAATTTCGCAGCCAACGGCAATTAGTACGCATCATTCAAGCACTGAGCTGACGAGTGGCTGACTTCGCGCGCGATCGAGACGACGACTGACGGAGATTGTCGAGAAGATCCGAGTGGTATTTTCCGATCGTGGCTAACGTTTGTCGCGTCCAGTACTTTTCACCTTGCAATGTTTTGCGTTCTCGCTTCCGCGACGGAATTATTTATTCTCGTTACGTGCTCTCGGAAGTACATAATACTTACGAATATCAAGCATTTTGATTACCATTTCACCGTAATTCCAAACTATGGAAAGCCAAAATACGGAAAGGAAACACGACGACATCATATCGACGTGAAAATGAAATTTAAGAAACGCGTTCAAGCAAAATAAAACTATCCAGACAACATAATAAAATCTAAAGTTGCGATGTAAAATGTGTTAAAAAATTAAAGATGTCTTTTAGAAGGCTTTAAGATTCTTTTACAAAAATGTCTTTAAGATATCTTTTTAAAAATGTTTTTAAGACTTCTTAGAGATGCCTTATATCTCGTTTTTCGGACATTAACGTTGTCTGGGTAGCTCACTAAGTGATTAAACGTGATTGGTTCTTATTTTTGGACTAAATACATCAACCAATCACATTCGACTGCCCGGCAAGAAGATTAGTTCCTTAATTTGTCCAGCTTAAACCCATCTACTTTAATATGTTGATCGATGTATTAAATCGGTAACCAGAAGCAAAATTGTGTGAAGAATAAAGGTACATAAAGATTTAAAATAAGATATTAAATTTCGACGGACATATAGTCTTAATTTTGAAGTTTTCAATGCATTCACAGTGATCAGATGTACGAGATTCGCGCTGATTAATTCGCCGAGAAACGACAAAACCGATATTTGTGTGAAAAATTTCAATGTGAAAAAAATCTCCGTGAGAAACAATCAATAAAGAAAATGGCCAAAAACAAATGATGAACAGTTATCTTAAAAATATAAAATGTTCACTTATCATCTGAAATTATCGTGTCACCCGATGACTACATAGCATCACATCATAGGTATGTTTACTTTTTTTAATTCTAAGAATTTTGCACAGAGTTTATGTCCGTCAACAAATATTGTAAGACAATAATGTAATAGTGAATGAATATGCTGTGAATCGAAATTTTTGTTCGCGAATTTAAAATTGTATTTATGGTTTTATATGTCGTATAAGGTAAATGTACTAATTGGTGGATAGGGTTAATGGACATGACCCAATTATTGAACGAAATGATAAAAATTTTTAACTTGAACTTTTGATATATGTAGATCTTCAAATAAATTCGTTGTGTTTAAAAATTTAATAAGACGAATTTATTTAGAGACATACATACCATTAAAAGTTTATTAATATTAAAAATTTTTCTAACTAAATAACAAAAAAATCCTATTTTTATAAATTTAAATTCATACGGGAATATTCAAACACTAAGATCTGCTTCGACCGAAAAAATAAAATTTCTTTTGTTTAATTAGATTTATTCTCATCGGTCCATTTCAAATTATAATTTTTTAAAACTTTTATTATCTCATCCAATAATTGAGTTCACTAACTAGTGTATTTATTTTAATATGAGAAGAGATATTTAAAGAATCAAATATTATATACGCGCATAATATTTGTTAAAAAATACATACACGTATACATAAAATCACAAATACATACACGACATAAATATGAAATTATACATTAAATCCTATCTTAAAAACTTATGTGAATTATATGTCAAAAATGAATCCCACAAAGGATGGAGCTCAAGATTATTAAATAGTAAGAGATGCGTAAATTCAGTAAATTATCTCTCGAAACTGCGTTTAAGTTTGTGCCTACTGCACGGTAGTGTGAATGTCAGAATTTCGTCGGGCGCATATGCGACTAAAAAGTTAATAACACCGCAGCAAGTTTCTAGCACGAAATTACACCGCTGTAACGCAAACAGCGATTTCTAACGAGAAGGTTGGTTAAATATGAAAACGCGTTGCGTTGAGTTAAAGAAGATACTTGTAAGCATTGATATTAATATATAAAGCGCAAAAATTGCTTTAAAAAACACGATTGAATGCGAAGTCGCAAATTTTTGTTTTCATTGTTAGAATATTTTCAGAATATTCAAAGGACACGATACAAAAGAGCAAATATTTTATAGGTAAAATACATTAGTCTCCCTTTTGCTCGATTATGCATCATAGCATTCTTTGGTCTCTAAAGTCCACTTTAGATGTTGCAAAAAATTCAGGACAGAATTTTTCTTATGGCTTCACATATATAATATTTGCTGTTTAATATTGTTAAGCTCCATTCTTTACAAGCTCATTTTTGATATTTTGCATCAGTTTTTAAGATAGAATTCTATATGCAATTTCATATACATACCGTGTAATTTTATATGTATATGTATTTTAATAAATATTGTATGCATGTGTATTTCTAATATTTTAAATAGTTTTAATTTTGATCTTTAAAGTTCATTTTCTCAGATCTCGCAAAAAGTTCAAGATAGAATTCTTTTTATAATTTCATGTATGTATTTTAATATATGTACTTTAATGTATAAATATATATTTCTGATTTTTTGAGTGCTTTGTATTTATACGCGGTTTTTTATAAAATTATGAATAAAATTTATTTCAAATTCTGACTCGTAGATCATTTCAAACGGACTTTAATTACGAATAAATGTACGTTTTAACAATGTTTGCAATAAATGGTTGATAATTATTATCGATTTTTAAACGCACATATTTAATGAAGGCGTGAATGAGTTTCTGTGAAAAGAATAGAACAGAAAGAAAAATGGGATTTTTTTATTTCCGACACGGATAAGAAACAGTGGCAAATGCAATAAGGCCATATGGCGTAAAGGAAGGACTTTATCAGTATAAGAAGTTCTTGCCGCATTACATATCTACGTACATTTCATTTTTAATTAGATCCTTTGCAAATCTTATGAAATTTGATATCTTTCACGATGAGACGTGAATTAAAATTAAATTAGAATTATGACTAGAAGAAAATTAAAATTTAATTAAAGAATTATCTTTAATTCTATTACTTACAAATATTACTATTATTTATCACGAATAAAATACAATCGGAATATTTTTTACTGTCAATGTATTTCTAAGTTTGGCGCTATACTTTTTTAAAAGGAAGGAAAGGATTATTTTCTTATAATGCATTTATGTGTATGTATGTGAAAAAATTAAATCTTTTACGTCAGTCTGAAAGGATCGATTCGAAATGCGCTGTACAAGAGATATTTCCTTCTGAAGCCAACCACATTCGCAAGAAGCATACAGTCGCGAACATGCGTCACTGAAAGTTTCGATTCGCCCACATGAAGATCGATTCGATGATCGTGCGAATGTTGATGATTGATAATAATCGATTCTCAATCAAAAATTTTTTAACAGATAGAGGAAACGTCTTTTTCATGTACATATATACAGAATTTGAGAAAAATGTTAGTCTGTATCATTCAAAAATATAATTAGTAATCTCAATTTTTACATTTCTTAATATTATACCTATGTTCGCTTTTTTTTTGTGTATCGTAAAGTGTAAATATTTTCTAAAATTACGAAGAAAATTTTAAAAACTATTTAATAATGTTTCAATAATTTTCCATAATAAAAGTACAAGCAAAAGAGCAAGCAATAATTTTCAAATAGGCGAATACGACCATATTTGCCGTGAGTAAAGTATGCACTAGTGTTGCGATGCTTCTTTGCATAAAACAACATTATATTAAGTGATAAGTGAGAAATACGTCGGTTTTTCTCGTGCTCAAGGGACTCATTTATGAAGCTTTAGTGAGAAAAAACGTTTCGCTGTCACTTGAAAACATGAAGAATTTAAAAATTAACGAGCATCTACGTCAAGAAACAATAGCAACGAACATTAATTAAAAGATCGGGAAAAAACTAATTATTCGACTTTTATTAAATTGCATTAATTGAGCAATAGTTAATAATCATCGTATAAATATCTATATAAAGTTTAAGGTAATAAAATTGCCAATAAATTCATCAAGCCTTAATTTTACAATTATATTATTCGCTTCTTTATTCTTGAAATTTTTAATTATTCTTTAAATCTTTTAAACGTATCTATTTGAATTTTTTAAGATAAATTATTTTTATTATATCTTCATGAAAAATTAACCAATGTTAATCATAATTCCGATATACTGCATATGTGTCACTATCATATGTGTCACCTTATAAAACAGCGGCACACCTTTATTGATGTCGGCGTATATTAATTGCGAGACGATACTTGATGAAGTAAACCAATTAGCAATGACCGATAGTGTTACATCAAGGCCATGGTCTGCTCTTTTGTTTTAATATATTGATCGACAGGATATTCCTATAATTTGAGACTAATAATCTCTTAGAATCATTATCGAAACGCACGCAAAATTATATTGCAAAATTCCGCAGGACTAAATTATTCAGAATTTCATAAATATTGTTAAAGATTGATCAAGTATTGAAAAAAATTAATTTCTATTTTTAACTGCTTTATTGCAAAAAGGTCTCTGAATATTTAAATTAAAAGCGTTCATTGCGTAAAAAGATTTTTTTTAAATATTTTGGAAAGAGCATAGGAAAAAATTGTGTTACAAACAAATGGTACACATCAAATCCAGAGAATTTGATACCAATGTATATCAATTTTACATAATCTGTCAAAATGTCCAAGTAAATAAGTATTAATTCGTAAAAAGAGTAGAACGAGTATCGGTTGTAGCTTTTTTATTTTAACGTAATAGACAAACAAAATTTCCATTAGATAATTAAAAAAGAAAAATAATAATAATTAGGAATCGGCGCGGTAGATGATATATAATTATTATATTACAAATATATTAATTTCACAAATTTACATAAGAATCAAAAGACGAACGTTTCAGCTAACATTTTGATCATTTTCAGTGTAACATGTTTAAATGTGGACCGATAATTTGTATAGTGTGCATCAAATTGTTGTTCCTGTGTGCATTAAGCAGTTCCCAGTGCATTAAGCAGTTCCTAATTTGCATCATATTTTTAATTAATCCACATTGAAAAAATTTACTAAATCTTAATACATATTTCCATGAGCGGCAACTTTTGTGGGGTGTGTGTGGAGTATTCCACATATCAGAATTTTTTATGTGTAGAATTCCACATATGAAAAATTCTTCATGAATAATTTGAAAATAACAAGTAAAAAATTCAAATATTATTAACAATGCCGGTGACGTCGTGTATTGCAGAATGTTCTTTTTCTGCATTGAAAAGGTTAAAAACATATTTGCATTCTACGACAAGTTCGGTTGAATTCAGCAGCTATATTGCATGCACATTCTGAGATTGCTGAAATTTTAGATATTGATGCACTTATGATTTATCATTATAAAAAATAAAATTCGAAGTTCAACGTTTGCTCTACGAGATTAAATTTATTACATTTTTTTCATTAAATTTTATTTTATGAGTTTAAGTATGTTTCAAATTAAAACTATATAATTATATTTTATAAATATTTATAAAATATTTATAATTTCATTGCTTATCATTTTGTACGATTATAAAGAGATTTTAATATGGAGATTAAATAAGTTCTGGAAATTTTTTGCTCTTCTTCCACCTCCCACGATTAAGTTGTCCAACTCCACACATGCAAATCGACACAAGTCGCCGCCCCTGCATATTTCTTTGAATAATACTAAATAAACATTTATTTACAGTAAATAAATATTTACTCAATAAAAAAAATAATTGTTCAATCATAATGGTTTTTGTATTATATAGATACATGTTTATATTTAGTAAATATTTACTTAGAACTATTTGAACAAATATTTATTAAAAATTTTGTATTTCTTTAGTGTGCGTAACCTTTTTTATTTTATCTCACAATCAAATGTAATCTTTGTTTACCGTGATACAAAAGCATTCTAAAAGAGAATCGTAATTTTATTTAATGGTATTTTTATAATAAACTATTGTGAGAGGACATCGAGGTTTTACGATGATCTGTTGTACTAATTGAGCAAAGTGGGACTCGCGTGAGTATAAAGGGTTTTATGATAGACTTTTACTGCATTTGCCAACATGTTACATGGCATCCTATTTCCGTTGTCACATACTACGAATCAGTATTTCTGTAATCTTTATCTGCGATACGACTCTCACGTTAAACATGAGGAGGGTTAGTGTTAATTTAGTTTCGTAATTGTGAGGCAATGTGTACTCATGAGACATCTCGTATCTTCAATCGTTTATACTTCCTATATAGGACAAAATTTAACCTTGAAAAAAGTTCTATTATTTTCCCATTAAATGAAAAAATATTTTAATTACTCCTATTCGTATAATTACAAGGAAAAAAAATTTTATATATAATTATATAAAATTATATAAGAATATATATAATTTTAATAAATTTATATAAAATTATATATAATTTTATACAATTTTATATAATTATGTATAAAATATTTTTTCCTTATAATTGTACGAATAATTGATTAAGAATAATTTGTAGAATGCACCTCAATTTCACGAAAGATTTTTTATAAACAAAATTCTTTCGAAAAATTATTTCTTCTCGCAACAGTGTCCAGAAAGTGCACTCTCTCTCTTTCTCTATTTCTAGAAAATACAATATATTTCCTCTTTATATTTAGTATATAAGACGAGAGTTGGAGATATTTTTAATAAGACGTGATTTATTATGTTGAAATTATAACAAGATACATTTGTCGGGATAATTATTTTAACGTTATTACATTTAAGACATTTTCAGTAATTATTATGTATTCGCACATAATAAAGTGTTATCAAAGTTATTTAAAACTGCTATTAATGTTTCTATCAGTTATGAACTCCATTTCTTAAATTTATCGTGAATACGATCATAATATTTAACTATATTTATTCATTATTAGCTAATAATTGTGTTACTCTCGACCTGTGCACTCCTTGAGACTATATAGAAATTCAATTATATTTACGAAGGGCACGGTATAAACGTTATTTCTCTGGGACTGTGTCAACGTAAGTTGTGCAAGAGATAAGCATCTTGATTCACTTCATCAATGCACTTAACAAGAGCAATTGAAGCTTCGTTCACATAATTGAAGATTAATTTTCGCGCGAAGCAGAAGATACAATAATGTATACATTAAATCATAATCATAGAGGACAGGTAACTGAATGAGACTTAATGCTCCAAACAATATCAATTAGCAACTAATGCGATTCCTTGTAGATATATGTCATCTGTTAATTAACGACGGACCCGCCGACAAATACCACCCGCCAGCTCACAACGGGAATTATACGACTTCCTCTTATTCGATGAATTGTGTTATAATTGATTTTGGCAATACTTTGTATTCATTAACCTAGTACCACTAATTTTTAGCAGTAGCAAGAAATATTTATGCCATTATTAATAATACATCTCTTCAAAATCTTTTATTTTATGAATTTTTAAATATATTTTCAGAGATTTTTAAATATAATATAATATTAGTTATTTTTTACTAATTAAAAAAAAAGTTAAAAAATATTATTTTACACTGAAATTTTAATTATTTCTCTGCATACGAACAAAAGCTGAAAAGTATAATTCCAACTCTTTTTGATCTAAAAAACAATGGCTGATAATCCATTTTTATTTTATAATAAAACCATAGTCTTAAGTAATCTCAAGATGCTAATACGGCGATTGGCTTATGACATTTTAAGACTGTATTTAGAACGGTCTGAAATATAAGAATCAAGTAAAAGTTCCAGCCAATATATACTTTCTCTCTCTCTCTCTCTCTCTCTCTCTCTCTCTTGTTTTTAAAATTTAATTTTAAAAGTATTTAATTATATAATTAACACAAATAATTGACATTGACAATATTGAGTAATACAAATAATTCTACATAAAAAAATATTTAATTTATTTTGTAATAATTTTTTTTATTCAATGAAGTACATTTAATATTTTTATTCAATGAATCATTTAATATTCAAACCTCTTAAGTTAAATCCTCCAATTTGAAGGATCTCACGTGCGATTTATTGCAATCATTCGGATTATTAGGTTCAATTATACTTGATCTCCATCATAATAAGAACAAACAAATGTTACAGTCCAACAAAATGAAGCTAGACGTTTTGTCGAGTGGTAATATGATTAATTGTATTTAGCTCCAGAGCTATTTGTAAGATTGAAGTGCCAGTAGGTATTAACGGATATACTTGGATGAGATATTACTGTATGAATTTATTGTATTGATCCGTCTGACTGACTGGTTGATCACATATTTATTGTTTTATTTAAAAACGATAGTAGCATAAATCATTATACATATATAATAATGTACATATTATCATACATATATAATAATATATAATAATAGTTTAACAAATTTTACATTAATAAGAGAAATGGGAACCATTGGTCAATAATTAAATATACCACAACTTTAAACAATTGCGCTCCAAATTCGTATCTCTGATATCTTTGTATACGTTGCATACCTATGTGGCAAACTAACTATCGTGATGAAATTTATTCAGTCATAGAGAATGATATATTTCTATCCTCTCAGCTCTCGAGGGATCTACCCAACTCGACCAACCTATGGAGAGCTTTTAGCGGAAAAGCTTTGGAGTTACTAAACCTTCTTCAAATCAACTTGCAAAAGCACGTTGAAACTCCTAAACCTTCGCACAAAGTTCCTCTGGTAAATTACGACATTATGTTGAGGTTTAATAAATAATAAATGACTGCGCCTATGAATTCACTTGTCGAGAAAATTTAGGTCATTTCATATTTTCCATTCGTCCAGCAATTTCAACAGTAATAACGATTGAAATAGGATTTGATCTATCATTGTCCAAATAACAGAACGTATTACACAGAGTGACGAAGGCCATGACCGGAATTGTGGAATAAGATTATATTTTATCCAATAACTAGAAATTGATCTTTTTTAATGAGTTCAACTTTGATCTGTCCTTGTTGTTTTCATTGGCGAAGCGAACATTGAAACTACGAGCAATTAATTTACCGGTCGAAAACTTGTTCTGAGTGCTCAGTTGGTCGAATAGTACCTTAAATCACTGAAAGTGATTGTTATCACTTAGCCTGACAATGAGATTGCTAGTTGCCAATTAACTTGCAACTTATGTTTCGAATTCGTCCTCTCATTTCGCTTTCTCATTTTAGCGTTGACATTATTCAACTAGCAAAACATCGTGTTTATCTTTTGTCTAAAAGTTTGTTTCCTCGCTGTAGTTTGCTGTAAAGATTTCCCTTGTTGCTTCTGCTAAGCTGGGCTAAATAATTGTTTCCGCGAATCACATTGGACAATCATGAATATTCTATGAGGATTTCAACGAGACGTGGAATGCTCTTCTTTTCATAAACAATTAAAAGCAGACTAACACATACATATATTTGTATGCATGGCTTTCCAGACAACAAAAAACATATCTAAAATCGCTTCATAAAATGTTTTTTGTGTCATCTTACGTCTATCATCGAAAGATGTCTTACGTCACAATTTTAGGCTTTGTGTTGTTTAGGCTTTGAGTTATTTAAATATAAATATTCAAATAAAAATAAAAACCATTATATAATAATTATTTCGTACTTCTTAATTATTATTCAAAAGAAATTATTTATTATCGATACATTGAACTAAATTATTTATTCTCAATCATTGATGAAATATTAAATAAGTATTTTTGACGTTGCGAATTAAAATAAAATCCACGGAGAGAGATTCAAGAAGAGATTTCCGAGTTCTGTAAATAACCACTCGCGACGTCACGACAACTATCCGCATAATTACGATTGAATTACAGTTGGGTGACCTAGTGATTCTTAAAATAACTGTGCTTAACGAGCTTACTCTATGAGAAGGTACCTGAAAGGGCGGTTTGTCATTAACAAATCTAGCGTCTCGTGGGCGTTGAAATTGGCGAAGACTTGAAAGTTTAAACTATACTCGTGTCTTGACCCGAAATCAGATTACCTTTCGTTGCAATGAGGGTAGGTGTGCCAACGACGAGTATTATATTTGTTTCTGCTTTTCATTGAATACAAGCGAAACGACATAATCAAAGACAACATGCATTATCACATCTTTAAGAAAAGACAGCTTACAATTATGATGTCGCGTGCCATGTCTATCATTTGTTGTGCCGAGCTTCTTGTTCGAATTAAGATCGCAAATAATTTACTCAATATTAAGGCACAAGTAAAGCACACAAACTTATTAATTTAACGAGAAAGGAAATTTATTATAGGAAAGTTACGGGGGGCAGAAAAGGTCAAGAAAGATTATATAATGAGCTCGTTCAATTGAGAAAAATGTAATAAGCAGCTTTCGAAGTTTTTCAATTATTCATAGTTATTAAAACACCGCATTAATCTCTTTTTATTAAAAGTTAATTAAAGTTGTATTGCAACATAGATGATTATATATTATTTGTTTACGTTATTCAATGTCTTTGAAACATTCCGTATATTCTATAGCTTTCTGCAATTTCAAACGGAATTGAAATTCTGCAAGGCCCTTGAGAAATCGGCAGAGAAAGAGTCGAAGTCATACGAATCGTATTATCTTGGACAAGGTTTATGATCTCACTAGCCATCGCAATATCCCAATTGGGTGTTTATTTGTCGCCGTGAACGTCTCTATAGAATTCTTTTATTATTCTTACAGTCGGCAAATTTTCTGCCGTCCAACCCATTGCACGCACCAATTTCAAGTCCTTATTTACGAGCGTAAGTTCCCGCAAATGTGTACCAATCCTCTGAGAAACGTCGCAAATATTTCACAGGCATTCCGAATATCCGCAAGATATTCAGGAAATACGATGCGAAAGTGATTTCGGAAGATTGGAAAAGTCTGATATGCATTCTTTATTTGACGAAGAAAAGATCGGAACCGTCGATTCACGATTTTTATGACTCAGATATATTTCATATAAAACAGTTCAAGAAAAGAACATATCTTTTTATGCTAGATGCATTGAATTTTGATGAAAATCTTTTCCGATTTGCAAAACAACTCACTTTTTAAATAAAAATATTAGGGAAGGATTGGCACACATTTATCATTTATTTGTATTTTTTATAATTTTTGCGAAATAATGACTAAACATAATGACTAAATTATTATAAATATAATTACATTTATTTCTCAGATTTTATAATATAACTTCCTCAAATTTAAATTTTTCATATTTATTACATATGGTGCATATATGCATTATATATAATAAGAAAAAAAAGCAATTGCTACTTTGTTATGTAGAAATACAATGTAAAGAATGAAATTTTCTTAAGGAATACGAAATAGAAAAACCGAATACGAAGAAGAAAACCGTCGATTTTATTTTGCTGTGTTTGAATAGGACATACATATGAAAACCGGAAAATCAATACTAAGGGCATTTTGAATATATCTCGAAAACGTGTAGTATACAAGTTATCTGGCAGAAAATATAACCTTAGAAAATATAGAATATTCTGTTGCTTCGTCCCTTAGGGATAATATCTAATATTTTTTCTTTCAGACATCTATATAACGAGGTTGTAGGCTGCAAATGACATTGCCAAGAGAAATATTTCAAGCTACTTCAAAGAGACAGCTAATTATATAAAATAAATGTTCCCTGTAAATATCATTTCTAATATATAGATAAAACAATTTTTAATGCACGAGAAATTAGTTTATAATAATAATTATAATAATAATGTTAATTATAATAATAATATCAAAAAATGCTAATAATTTAAGATTTTTGCATTGTTTAATTAATATCAATGTAGTTATATAACTATCGTTTCTTTTTTTTTTTTACATATAGTGCATATATAATACAAAGAATTCAAATTTTAAAAGCTAAATTATTAAATCGGAAAAATAAATATGTACATGATTATATTCATAATTTCTGCACTGTTCAATTAGAAATAAAGGATTATATAATAATACGACATAATATAATGTACAAAGTACGAATAAAAATTTTTACGGTTTGTACGGCTTTATTATTGCAATAGATGGCATAATGCATATCTCTTTTTTCTCTATATATTTATTAATCATTTTATAAAATTCATTTAAAATTTGTTAAAGCATAATTCAGAACATATCCATGACCAGCAACAAAGATATCGATTCATCAGAACTATACATACTATGACTGAAAAAGCAACGTTTCAATAGCGAACAGCAGGAAAACAACTTGTTGGACATTAGTTTAGTCATGTAACATGGATTCATTTGCAACAATACCCTCCGATAGCAATCGATCAATAGGAGCACAACGAGCAGCGCAAGAGCAGAGCATAAAATCACAAATAAATATCCACTTATTCAGCATATACAACAAGTGGATTCACGAAGCCGCGAATGGGACACACTTCTGGGCTTTCGTCGCGTGACACGATCCGAAATAGGCCATCGGGTATGTGGACCAGAGCAGAGGCAAGTTGAAAAGATCCCGCGGGTGTCCTTAACAATTTTTCCTACTATTGTAATACTACAAGAGACACTTTTCCCTTCGGTATTTTTCTTTCCAACAAATTGATATACCAATAATTGGCTAGTAGAAACTTCTCGTTCGAGTCACGTTTTTTAAAAGATTAAACGAGAAAAATCCGTTTAACGAACGATATCATGCGGAACTTTATCTTATGTAAATTGCGCAAAAATCAAGTAAAAAAGCTCAGCAATCAAAGAAACTTCAGGAGAAATAAGATTAGCGTTTCACTAGAGGATTTATGTTAGTAAATTCGCAATTAAACTGCTGATCTTGGACTAACTGATGCAAATTTAAGAACTTTACCGATTTCCTCGTTCCTTCAATCCCTCTATTCAACGCGCTGATAATACCAGATATCCATAATGCCAGAGTCATACATAAGTTATACAGAAACTTATGTATAAAATATCTTTGTGTCTTAAGTGGGATTGACTTAAACCTCATTAAAGTCACGAAATCTTGTTTTGCATTGTTGTTACAGACGTGACGTCAATATTTGTGCGGGAAAGATTACCGCAACAAGAATATGAAAGCTTAGGATCGCTTCACGTAACATAAATGAACAACGCGGTTCTTCGTTTTAAATAGAATATTCAGCCTACTGAAGTGACATGAAACTAATAAGTTTCGTGATAAGAATATGAGATATTTGAATGATAAATTTTTACTGAACATATTTTTATTTTATATACATATAACGCATACGTATTTTCATGTATTTATACACGAATAATTTGAAAATTTTCCTCAGATTTCTTATATCTCTTATCATTAATTAATAATGAGTTTTTAAACAGTATAGAAAACATCTTGCTAGAACAGAATTATGGCTTTGCCGAAATCTTCTTAGTTTTACGAATCGATGAAAATTTAATTTTTAATTCGGAATTTTAGTTTAGCGCAAGAAGGAGATAATGAAATCTTTATGTCCAAACTAATACAGGCTCTTTACTTGCATTATCGAATTTGTCGTTCTTTGTCTTGCAAAATTTTAATAAAATTTCTACAGCTGTAACTTTTATTCTCAACATTCGAGCATCGATACCGCAATGTGTCCTCTTATTACTTCTATATCAACTGACAGCGCTAGTTTCCCTATATCCAACCAACGAACCACAAAAGCGAATTACCTACAATGAAATATATACGTCTCATTTTCTGATAAGCCGAATCTCTCAACTAATGTGAATACATATATGTTATTACATATATACAACATAATTTAGAAGCTCTTCTTTATAATATCTTCTTTTTATTTTACATAATTTTTAAAATCACATTTTTTGTTACCTTCTATATTGTATGTCTTTACTGTTGATGATAATGTATTAATATTAAATATTTTAATTATTTTTTTATCCATAAAATATTTTTCCAATTAGGAGAATATCACTAATCAATATTCATTACACATAAAATCGATATGCGTATTTGAAAAGTAAAAAGATTATGTTAAATTGCGGCTTCTTATCTTTGTCATCAAAGAAAGAGAACTTTTATCACGAGAGGAATTGACATTTTCACGCAAATTAAATGAAATACAGAGCGGAAATGAAATACTAAGTACTTAGTTTGAAATAGGCACAAGAATACGAGATGCAATTGAGATGAGCTGAAGATATCTTTAACCTATTATCTAATCTTTAAATCAGAGTTTCTGCTCAAGAACTTTCAATTGTAATCCAGAGTGACTCAAAAAATATCGTAATACTATAAAGTTAATACTTTCTTTATTTAAATGTGTAAATATCTTCAGTGCACCGAAAGTATATGAGTTTTTCATACATTCTAATATGTCTCTCAAACTGCAATATTTAATTCAAATACTATTTCGTTTATCCCATTTCTTCTACTCCTCTTTATTTACTTCGCGAAATTACTTAATAATAAATTTATAACATTCACAGAAAGCGACATTTCCCAAAACTCAGTACACTTGTAAAGATTCTCGTAAAAAAAATTGACATCTTTAAAAATTTGGTGTTATAATAAATAAAGATAACGTACTTGGATATTTATAATAAAAAATATAATCATTTTTTACAATTTCATTCTAAATAATAATTCTAAATAATAATAAATAAACTTCTTATACTGTAAAAAAAACTCTTATTACGCAGAAAATATGTACAAAATAAAGAAAGTAAACATAATTTTACTTAGCTTTAATTGAATTGCTTGAGATACGTTTGTAGAAAACGCGAGATCTCAATTTAAGCTTATTAGGAGACTATGAATAATTCCCGTGATGGTATAATTGATTGAACTTTCTAAGCGTCATCTCGGCGGAAGGGCTTTTTTCATAATTGATCATCCACGCTGTTGGCTTTATCATTATTTTATGTTCGCAAATTACATTTATTTTAATTTAACCGAATACATGCGCCATTATTCAATATTGCGGGATATTTTTGTTGCCGGTAACTGGGAATTCTCGCAGAATGCCACTCGAATGCCTCCGACACTCGAACACCTCTCGAGACTCTCGAAATCGCAATGCTAATCTATTTCAATAGTAATCGTGCATTATGTCGCATCGATCGATTAAACGTGAAAAACACACCGTATATTTATCTGAATTTTTAGCAGACAATGCAACTTTTAACTCAGTTATATTTACATATATTGTTTATATACAATTATGTACAAAGAAATTTTAATAGTTTTTAAAAATTCATGAAAAAATACATTAATATACTGTAAACATTAATATATTATACTATTATAGACTTCATATATGGTCCTCATAAAAATTTATATTTTGTATAATTTGAATAGTATACAGTACGTACAATACATATTTTTATAAAATTAAATTGTGTAATTTAACATACGTCACAATTTCAAGAAGAAAGAAAAAATACAAAATAAGAACATTAAATATTTTACATATTTTATTATACTTTATATATAGCAACTGCAATCAAAAAAATGTAAATTAGATCTAATGCGACTTGAGTATACTTCATGTATGAGTTCCGTGATTTATTGCCCGAGTTACATTCTCAGCCGATAAATTTGATCCCGTCGAGCTTGACAAATTTGACATAACGGTTAACAATGTATCGCGGAGATAACCATTTGGAGGGCATATGTAATCGATAATGCAACGTATAGCCGACATCGCATGACATATCCTTGATATTTAAATTTATCAACCCGTTTACGACATGAAATGAGTCCACAATCCATTGCTCGCGAATGGATTATTATAGTCTGCTTTTAATCAACCATTGATGACTCTTTCGATAACCTTGTGTTAATGCATGTAAAGTTAGTATGCATTTATGCATACAAATAGCCTGGGTTGGCAACGTTACCTTATAAAAAGAACTCGTTACCGTAACCGTTCTTTTTCCTAAAAAATAACTCGTTCCCGTTACTCGTTATTGATTTGCAAAAGTAACTCATTACTCAAAATATAACGAATCACTTTTTTATTACTTTTATTACTTTTTCGTTACTTTCTTTTCTTGACTAATAGAATATTATATGCATATTATGTGCAGATTTTTGCGGTAAATGTAAAAAAGATGTCAAAATTCTGTTTTTTAGTAGAGGAATAGAGCTCAAAAAATATATACCTATATATATATATATACCTAGTAAACATTGTGCATTATTTTCTTGAATGAAATAGATGCTGTCATATTACACAATATACTGCATTTTTTAATTTTTATACTTAAATAAATTTATTTTTCGTATTACTTTTAATAAAATATCTTTAAATTTTAAATTATACGTTAATAACTCTTAATACATATACAATTTTCTTTTATTGTGCATGATGGGTCGTTTTTGTGTGGATTAATTTCCATAATTTTTGCAAATATACAAAAATTATGAATAAATTCTTATATATATTTTAATATTTTTAAAAAACATTTATGAAATTGTATATTTAAAAAGAAGGAAAGGATAGAAAGAATTATTTAGCCAGGTACAGTATTTCGAAGAAAAGAAACAAGATATAAATGACTCATTGTGAATATTCTAAGGGTAAAATTATATTGTATTATAATAAAAAAATAGTATTATTTGTAATTTGCATATATTATATGCATATATTTAATTTGTGAGATATGATACAAAAATTTTATTTTATTTTATTTTATTTTATTAAATTTAATTATAAGAAATTAAATATATTGTAATGATTATATCTGAATTAATCTACACGTGTGAATAGAATGAAAAAAAGGCATCGTGATCGCGTAATTTAGACAGCCAATCAGTTAATGTTTCATCTCTGTTTTCTAGAGTTATAGTTACGACTAAACTTTTCCACAGTTGGAAATAAAGTAACGATAAAAGTAAAATCGTTACCGTTACTCCAAAAATGTAATTGTGTTACCGTGAACGTTACTCGGAAGAAAATGTAACGTCGTTATCCATTCGTTACTGAAAAAAGTAACTTGTAACGACGTTACAAATAACGTGTTACTTACCAACCCTGCAAATAGCAATATGCGAACAATGTCAAATAATCCGCATTGCTAATAGATTCGCGGATCTAGCTATGGTCGCGAATATTAGTTGGCAAACTATTTACATTTAATTTAGTTAGTCTAAAGTTTGTACTACATTGTTTTCTAGTTTCATTCTATCAAGTACTGTCAATACAAATTTAATAATTAAATTTAACAGTAAATTAATACACAGAAACTATGTCCTAATGAACGTTTATCTAACGTGTAATTTATATTATTTTTTAACTTATCCATTTTATCAACTTACAGGGACGATACCGTGTCTATTATCTACGAAGACCGAACTGATACGTCAGTAGATACTATCCTGTAATAGCGTAATGGATACCTCGATATCCTTGATGACTCGAACAAGTTGCGAAATTCCGTGGTTGTTGTCAGCTTCGGTTTCCCGATCGATCGACTAATGATTATGGTATCTGGATAATAGACTGGAAAGACGTAGTATTATAAAAGAAAAAGAGGTGTTGGTTGTCTGACCTACTAATACACAATTAATTAGAAAACAAACAAGGGTGTGTTAGGCCATTTCAGATATCGTCGATACGAGATTTCGTTGATTAGCTCTTATTTGATTGTTCATCAACCTAAACGATCATTACTTTCGTAATGAACTTTCGTATGTTCTATTAATAGAATAACAAAGAATCTAATAATCGGCCTTATACACTTTGCTTTGATTGCTTCTATTTTTATAATAAATTTCTACATTAAACCTGTTTGTAATAGCATAAAGATTAAATATCGATGATATTTTTTATTGATATTTTTATTCTATCAGTTCATAAGAAATATTATCCTGTTGTGCATCGATATTAATTTTTATTAATAAAAATATCGACATAAAAAATTGCCTTTCAATAATGTATAAATATTTATTAGTTAAATTGGTCAAGTATCATCGATTTCGTGTGAAATGCTTTTATCAAAATATTGTCAAAGCTGTTGCAGATATCAAATTTGATAGTAAATGGCGATCCCTGTAGAAGATTGAAGTTCCGTCAAAGCATTCTTTATAAGTATAGGACAAAAACATGATTTATCACATGTGCTTCCCATCATATAAGCTTATTAACCACATAATGCAATGATTAATTAACATTCTATTCTAACATGATTAATAGTACAAAAATTATCGTCTCGAAATAATTAAAAATATTGATACAATGTTACGAATCAACAGCGGCAACAATGATAACCAACTGTATTATAAAATGAAAACAGTGTCTTTTTTTCTCCTTTTTTTACGATACTGGACAATATTGGATAATATGATTAATTAATGCGTAATATATTTTCAGAACGAACTGTTCTGAGGATCAAAAAAATCACAGCTGCAAGAAGAAAACTCATTTGACTGACAATAATCCGAGAAACCGTCATGGAAACACATGTGAGTAATGACAAGCTATGCTGTAATGGCATGTTTCAATTATAATATTCACACTTTGTAGAATAATTGGCTTTATTAATTTTTCCATCGCCTACAGTGACGTTCGTCTTTTTTAACTAGGAACAGGAAAATGATATTATTTATATAAAATTATGGTATTATAATTGTCGCTTTGTTAAATTATGTGATTTAACGTGCATTAAATATAGTTTTACAGGATTGATTTACAATTGCGAGAATTTATTTCAAAATGCACAAAAAATATAATAGTGAAAATTAAATATATTTTTTTATGTTTTATACATACTTTCTGTTTTATACATACTTTCTCTTATACATACTTTCTACATATATTTAACCTTATTTTTAAACTTTTTTTACATATTATTCTTTAAATATTTTACTAAATTGTAAATCAGTGAAATCGTCCTATTTATTATTAGTATTAATTAAATAATAACAATTAAATTCTAAAGATACATTTTTTCCAATGTTAAAAAAAAAACAATTGCGAATTTTACATACACAATCGAGGAATAAATCTAAGAAACAAACAACAGAAAGTTAATCATTATTTTATATTCAGAACGAATCCTCTTAGCTACGTTTTTCTATGACAAGAGAATTACGTATATTCGCAGTAATTCTTCTGATAAGAAACATTTCAAAGATTCTGACAAAAGAATTAAAGAAAAACAAATCAGAACTGAAAAGTTTAACAGAAATAGTTCTTAATATCTTATTTAGTAACAAACTTATTTAGTAACAGTCTTTTTGTTTGATAGTAGCAATCTTAACTTATGTATAAAAAGTATATTACTTGATGCGATCTTTTTATTTGTTGATATAAAATTTTATGGTGTACATGAAATCCGGAACACGCAGGAACATTCACTGAATATTTCTGCTGATATCTTTAAATTTTCGCAGAGAGATAATCCGCTAAATATACATACAATTGGAAGCTTTATCGCAAGCTAAATGTCGGACGTTTTCCTTGAAGTGTACAGTAGAAAATGCCAGAAGGGCCAGACAGATCGTTTTATTTGTAGACAGGCTGTCGGACGGCCTTTCGCGTGGCGAAACTATTAATTAAGTTTTCTGAAATATTCTTTGCCGCAGGAATTCTAAGAACTTTTAGTTTAGTATAACTTCAGTTATCTAAAACTTAAACGAAATACAGTTCAAAAATTTCTCCATTTCGTCTTTTTTTTTAGTTTGGTTCTTTTAATATAATGTATATAATTTTCTATTGAATAATGTTTGTGTTAGTATTACAGTTTCATCTGATTTATTTAATTTCTAATACCACAATTTATGTCCGATTTCTGTAAATTTTGCGTTTTTCAACATATGTAACATTTCGAATTTGTATGGAAAATTTACTTAAGATTTATTATTTAATAAATTTGCCAATTAAATTTAGAAGTTTTTGTGAAACTTAACAATAAGAGCATGATAAGAGATTTAACTTTTTTATCTGTTATTTTAATTATTATTCAAAAGCAAGCCTACTTAAAACAGAATCGTTATGTAAAAAATATACATATATATACATATATATTTAACATTTAAAATATAATATTAAATATCTTGTTGAACATCTTGTATATCTTATTGCTAGAAAATCTTAAAACTGGAATTTTTTAAATTTTTTCTTTTTTAAGGAAATAAATTGCCTAAAACGATTCGCAGTATTTTTAATAAATTTTTTTTAAATGCTACATTGTTTGCTAGAGTCCAACGAGATCATTTAAATACAAGATTATAGTCACAGTTATTTATTCCACAAATAAAACGGATTTTAAACAATATTACAAAAGTTATATACGAAAAAATTTTGAGTTTGTTGGCCATAATAAGCATTATTTTTAATCTCATGCACTCTTATTGCAACTCACTCTTCCGTTTAATTAAAAGTGCATTAACGCAATGCATCCTCTCGTTTGCAATGTAAATATTGTTAATATTATATCAGATTCAGCATATTGATCTAGCAATACCACATTATTATACAATATAATATACATCAATGGTCAAAATAATCCTAGATTTAACATCTATATAGATTTATTTTAGATATTATAACTTATACACATTTAAAAGTTGAGAAAAATCACTGTATTTTTATAACGCAAATAATACATTAATACATAATATTTGTTTTTTTAGCTTGTTGAAATATTTTTCTCGCGGTTTTTAAATTTTCATTTCATACGAAGGAGGGGAAAAAATTAGAGAGTTGTTTAGAAATTCCTTTCAGGATAAACATCTTCAATAAAGTTCACTGATATAGTAATAAGTTTGCTAAGTAAATTTTCTGAACAAATTAAAAACTTACATGAAAATTTTATATAAATAAATAGAAACAATACTTTTTGATTGTATTAATATCGTTGATATCGTTGGAGTGTTTGCATGTTTTCGACATAAATGCGATTCCAGCAAATTACTTCCGAGCTCGTTCGATATCTCGCATACGTAATGAATATAACTTCTGCTTCGTAAATGCTTATAGGTGCTTATGCAAAAGCTCTGGGCATATCATAAAATCCTATCATTTAGATAACGAATACGATGGAACGCAAATCTTATATTTTCCCACGTGCGAGTTTCTGTATGGAAACTCGTTTGCTCCAGGCGCGCTTTTAAGTATTCTTTGCTGGTCCGTAAAACTCAACGATTTTCAGCGAGGTCAAAGTGTAACTTTGTAGCAAAGATTCGTCGATTTCGTAACAACAAAATTTGCTCTGACACTTTGCAATAGCAAAACTTCTCTCTAGGAGAACCGTGCGCTGATTTCGTTTCGGACTGCTATCAGCACACATTCCAAGTATTCCAACGTGGAAAATGCATTGATGGAAGGATTTGGAGTTACCGAGCGATCCACTATTTCCAACTTTATAAGATTGTCTCAAAACTAGAAATGTCATGAAAATTGAGAACAGTCAGGGAAAAGTCCAGGAATTTTGCCAAATTTTCTGAAGAATGAAATTTTTGGCTTTAACGAAGTTTAATATGAATACATCACACCTACGCAATTTTGAAGTACTGCCAACTCAACAATTAAATGCAAGCAGTGTCAGCAATATGAATAGTAATTTACATTCTCGTGTTAAATTGTTCTTTCAACAAAGTATATTTAATAGTTTTCACATTAAGACTAAAATACAAAAAATTTTTTAATATTATTGAAAGCATCAAGAAAAATTATGAAATTTTGCTTGGAAATCAAGGAAAAATTATAGAATTTTAGAATGAGAAATTTGTGACAACCCTATTTTAATACATAGATACAATAATCAATATCTTTCTCTCTTCTTCTCTCTTATTCTCTCACTGTCTCATACACATATACTCGCACATATATACGCTCTCCCTCTCCTCCCCCCTCTCTCTCTCTTTCTCTTCTTTCCTTTTCTCTCTTTTCAAAAAACTTTTGTTCAGAGAAAGATGTCACTAAAATTTCTCATTTTGTCTTTATTTTTTTAATAGTTTAATTTTGTAATTAGTTTATAAATAAGTTGAAATGAACGTTATAATAAGTAGATAAAATAACTATATTTGTGCTATTTTAAAAGACTTAGAGGCAAACGCGACGTTATGTATGCGATGTGCAGCGCGATATATGTGTTGTGCTTCATACAAGATATTGCTTTATGCTACACTGAGAAAATTGCTGTGACACGATATAAAAATTTTTGTGCAATATTGCGAAAATATTTTGTACCACGAGTTTGTTAAAACAAGCCCTCGAAAAACATTTCGAGAATATTCTCATGCTTTTCCAAGAATATTCTCGTATCTTTAGTTAAAATTTCAATAATTCTTATCTATATATCTATATATATGTATATATATATATATATATATATCCAATAAGTTTTATATATATATATAAAATTTATTGAATTTTAATAATAAACCTACTACATATATATGCGGATTATATAAAGCTGATATTTGAGCTAAATTGAACGTCGGAGGAACGATATTTTACTTACGAGGGATTTGCCACCAAGTATCAGCAATCATCGTTGTAGATGGCTGCCGTGTTCTAAACGTTCTCGACTTTGCGCTGACAAGTGTTCTCTCAGCAAGAAAAGCTCAAGTTCGAGCTCAAGCGAAATCTAGGTCCAATAGGATGGTTAACCTTCCCTTGAATGATCATTCATTTACTAACCGGAGTACTACATACACTTGTCAATATATGGACTCTCGTTTATGTCATATGTATTACGGAAAGATATATGAGGATCCATTTCCACCCACTTGTAAGTTATATGCGAGAACAGTAGGAGTTCATCTTTTCCGGAACAACGTCGTACTTCGAAATGTCTTCGATTGAACATTTTCTTTAAAATGACACATCGAATGGTAATAAATGAAGAAATTTAATTCTTTATAATAACAACATATATAAGAATAGAAGAGAAATGAGACTTAAGATACAATTTTGTAAAATGAATATTTTTCAAGGAAACTTTAGAACACTAAATTTTGTAAAAATTTTGATATTATAAGAAACTCAAGAAAAAATTGATAGCAGACATGCATGCACATATAAGAGTAAGTATTAATAAAATTTTTCTCTAATAAATAGAGGAAAACTTATTAATTACAAAGAAAACTTATTAATTATATATCGATACCCTTGGATGATAAAGTTTTGTGAAACTTTTACGAAAGTTGGCACTTGTATCATCACCCCCGATTATCGTAAAGAATAAATTCGCTCGATATCAGAAACGCAATGAGAAGAAAAAGGAGGATACGCTATAGATTTTCAGCGCGTTTCAAGATGTTTATTAAGACCCAGAATAATCGCGCGCGCATTTTATGAGACCTGTGTACGACAGTCAACATGCGGTACATAAGAGAAAGTCGGAGGAAAAATAAACAATTTTAGCGTCTCGCCATCGTAATGGGTAAGACGGTAAAAGAAGGAATGTGCAGCGAACTATGAAACCATTTGGAAGGCTTCCGGATGGATTTCTGCAAGTTATGCGCTTGAAAGAAATAACCGTAAATAGCTATAAATCGCTTTTACGTGTTTTATCACTTTCCATTTTTTTTTTTTATGGAAAACCACATAAAGTTGCTCAGAACGACGTGGACGGTGGACGTTTGTGGACGTTCGTAATATCAACCTGTATAAATACAATATATTTGTAATATTAACTATATAACATACTGACGCCAACTTTTGTTTAAACAAGCTTATTATGCTTTATTGCAATTGAGAATAATAATAATATTAATAAGTTTGATCTCAAATAAGTTGATATTATAATGTATAAATTATTCGCAAATGTTATATTCACAGAAAATGTTATGCAATTTAGTGGTTATAATTTATGTATGTAACGATTGTCGTTTTGCATATTAATTTTCATAGCTTTATTAACCAATATTTATATTGGGCAAACAGATTCGATTATTGATTGCTGGCAGTAATTCTTAACTTTATTTTATCTTAAAAAATCAATTTATAAAAAAGTTATTAATGTAATAAGGATTCCTGAATATAAATGTCTACCTTAGTAGTACAATCTGAAATGTCGTCAGACAGAATTGTCGAGGAGACGGCAAGACGACGAAAAGAAACATATAAAATAAATAATATGATAAAAGAAAGTAGAATGGAGGCATCATAAATGTAAAATAGAAAAGGACTTTGTGTATTTATATCAATGTCTCTGATATTTTATTGAAACAGTAGAATAATGTATAAAATAATTTAGTGGTAACTTACAAAAATATAAAACACGCTGAAATAATGTATAATATGTAAATTATTGTAATATAATTTTAAATAATTTTATTTAAATGATTATTGAAAAATAATTTGTTAGATATTATCCGAAAAATCATAGTCCTTTTTGTATTTAAACTAAATTCAATGTGAAAGAGAAATATTTATATAACACACAATATTCTTTAAATCAATAAATTGTTAATAACATAACTTTTTTTTAATAGCTTTTTTATACAATGCTGATATTTTCTAATTTTAATCAAAAAATAGTTTTTAATTTATTACTGTTTAACAGACATATAATTTCTAACAATAATTTATAATTCATAACATAATTAGTCCATTTAGTTTAGATTTATGTATGTTTAGTTTAAATTTATATCGTGATCAATTATAATTCAGAAAGAACTGAAAAAAAACTTAAAAATATCATAGCATGATAGAACATACGGACAATACGTATATTTATTTTATTTCAAAATGTTATATAAATCATTAAAGAATTAAAGTAAAAATAATTAATATTTTCAAAATTTGTTCCAAATTTTATATCAATCGCGTTCAGCAGTATATTTATTTTGCAACTGAATGGTTAAAAGCTTGCTTCGCTGATCGATGTAATCCAATCAGTGAAAAAAAAAACTTCCAACAGTTGCAAAATAAAATTCTGCTAAGTGCGACCAATTATTTTCTAATTGCACATACTAAATTTTTTTTAATTTAATCTCAAAATATAAGTATACATATTCTTCTTAAAAATAAAGGAAGTAGAAGAGGAAAGCACAAGAGGTAATAAAGTTTCATCCTATAAGGGAAAGTTCCATCAATTCTTTTTTACTTAAATTTGCCGCAATTTAATTAATGCTTTGCCTCTTTTTAAAAATTGCTTATAGGGCTATGATAGGAGAAAAAATTTAATTAATGCTAATTAATTTTGCAAAAAAGTATAATCCTGCAAAAAAGTATAAAATGAAAAACGATAGGAAAGTGATTTTTTTCATAAATCTAACAACGAAACCTATGCCGAAATAAAAATTTACGCGAAACGGCGATAAATACTTTTGAATATATGTTTCAAAAAAAAAAAGGAGAAGAATATTATTTGATAAGCCTTTAGTTTTGGCATATATTTTTCTTCCTCGTTATGAGAAAACGAATCGTGGAATTTCTCAAATTCTGTAACGGGAGCAACAAAAGAGAAAAAAAAAGCTATTAAAACGAGCACGGCAGAAGATATCGGCTTTACCGAGTTAAAAATCACAAAGGTGTTCGTTCAGAGTGAGCTTTTCGCTTTTCGCTTACGCGTGGAAACTGACGTGAGTTAGCGTGTCTCGTACATTTTCACATTCCCAGTGCGTTTTCACATTTCAATATGCCGATTCAATATGCACCGATAGGCAAATTAAATACGGAGACTCGAAATATTTGTGCGACTGTATCTCGATTTAAAACAAAATTGTTTTATTTAACTTGACTTTATTTAACGAGTTTTGTACCTAAAATGTATCAAAAAAAAAAGAGTTAGAAAACGTTTCATAAACGTTATATAAAAAAATTAATGATAGTTATATATTATAAGTATTTTATGTATGTATATATTAGCCGAGACAAAAATGCCGAGAAAATATATTTATATCCTCTTCAGTTAAACAGATGGATATGAAAATATAATCGAGTGAAATTAACGCACAATATGTATTGTGCAAATAAATAAGAAAATCTTTGGATTGAACTGAAATTGCTATAACCTTGCTTTAATTATAACATTACTTTAACTCTATCCCCTTTAGCTATAATTTCATACTTGTGTCGATAATTCTGTCACGTAGATAGTCCCATACATACATGTTATCGTTTTAAATATGATATACGGTCCTTCATAATTTATTAGAATCGACTTTTTCAAAATGTATTGTTTTCCCGAACGAGATACCATATTGAAAATTTAAGGGATATGATTTACAATTAGATTTATGGAAAAGCAAGCAGACCTAAGCACTTGTATTTTGTTATATTTATTTCATTTTTACTGTTTTCCCTCTACATTTATGTCACGAAATAATTGCTAAACCGTTTACAGTCCCTACAATAAATACATTTTACGTAAATTGTAATATGTGGTTGCACTACTTATCGCATTAACAAATCAATTCAACTCACAACGATTTCATTAATATTAACGTATAAAAAACTTAAATTCCAAAACAATATACACTACATTAATATACACTATTAATAACATAAATGTAACAGAGTGGTTGCAATTACCTTCGCTTCTTCTATTTTTTTTTTATTTCTGCGGCGTAAATTCTCGCGTAACATAGAATTATCGGAGTTATTCTATTGTATGTACACGTATATTAATCTATATTTACATCGAATCCGTTTCAGAGGAATGATGTCATCGACCGAATGAAGTTGATGGACGACAGATTGGAATCGGAAGCCAAGCGTTGCGATCTTGGAAATATATTGGAGCCAGGTGAGCAGAATAAAATAATATTTCCAAGAAACGAAACGCACGAGAAATATCGTCGCGAGAGTCAAATGCTATTGATATTTCAAACGAGAATGATTGCAATATGCGGTATGATTTCCATTATAAAAGAGCGCGTCTAGTAGTAAGACTTAACACATGCTCGAACGATTTTGAATCAACACCTGCTGCGAATCCCACTCGCCGACTGCTTCATATCATACATCTTTCATACATAAATGCTTCTATTTACGTGTCTGTTCTACTTGTGTCTGCGTGAAAATTACAATTGTTGTTATATATCGTCCGTTTTAATTAATGTTGTTGTATTAGTCATTGAATAAATACAATAAGCAAAATACGGGCCATTTAATTATATTGGAAGTGCGAGGGTAAAGAGGTGGCCAATCATAAATTATGGATCATTTGTAATAGAATCGTAAATAATTACACTAATTTCTTCACTATTTAGAAGCGCTACTTAATAATAATATGTATATATTTTTTTCTTACGGACTTTGTGAGTTTAAATATTATTATTATTCGCATTATATTGACATCATTTGAATACTCTTATTACATGATGTAATGACGGCTCCGAAATTTAGAGATCTTTTATTTTTCTACTTTTATCACGTATAACGAGAAAGAATTCAGAGATAATTCGATTTCTAATTCTTGCTTCTGCACGAAATAATTTCGCGCAGAGGAAAGCGAAATAATTTGAGGTACTTTTTGAAAGTATCTCCGATAATCGGTATTGGCGACAGTAAACAATTGAAAATCAACAGGTTATAAACTTGCATGATATGCCACGGGAAGATTGAAAGATGATGCACACGATGCATGTGATGCACGGACTAATGTTAACCGCGCGCTCTCGCACGTGTCGTAGAACACGTTTCGCGTTTCTGCGCGTGTACACACGCGCGTGAGTAAACGGTAGCCATAGAATGTCTGCGGACCAATTAACGTCGCAATTAATCTCGCATCGCGATGCTAGCCCGTTCAGCAACTTGAAATCAAACGCAAAGCTAGCGTGCCACCATTAATTACACAAGCAGCATTGTAAATCCAGGCGAGAGTTTCATGAGTTTCATTTATTGTCCCGCCTTACAAAAGGAAGTTACACAACGAAGTTGTTTAACACGCTAAATTAATGATTAAACTGTTTTATTAAACTTGAATCGTTGTATTAAGTCCTTTAAGTTATTAAGATGGAATATAATTAAACACATTTAGAGATCTTTCAAAAGCCATCCATTTCACAATTCAGTCTATTCAAAGGAGAAGAATGCTTTAACTCGGGATTAATTAAAGTTAAAATGAAGATAATAGCAAAGAACTTTGATAAATTTTATTCTTTGCGATCATTATAAGAAGCAAAAAATTTAAACACAGCTTGATAAAATAAAGACTTTTAATGTTACGATATCAATTATACAATAGTTCACGATTATACAGAGTTAGAAGTACTTTTCATAATTCCATTACTTTAAATAATTCGGTTTTACTATTATGCGTAATTTATGCATAATTATTATTATGTTCAACTTTTAAACACATTGAACCATAAGCTTTTTTTTTAATTTTAATATACGTTATAGAAAGTCTCGTGAATTTTTCTATAGGTTTTTTAATATGTTTCGTTTCAGTTTTTTTGTATACATAATTTACGGAGTGTCCAGATTTTAAATGAGATATCCGCAATAAACAAAAAAAATCGTCGAATGTAAAAAAAGGACAAATCCGATTTATTTTAACTAAGCTTTTCTCTTGTTAATTTTAAAATAAATAAATACACTTTCATTGCAAATAGGACTTCACGTCTCAGACTTCTTAAAAGATATAAAAATGAGTAATGAGTATAAAAAAAGTATGAATCTAGGACTTACAAGGTTCAATATTTGAAAATGGAATGCTACATCAGAATGTAAAAGCTTTTTTTAATGAAATTCTCTAATGGCGATTAAATCAGGAGAGATATTGTGATAGTTAGAGTTTTAATTACAGTGTATGTTTTTGAAATTGTTTTGTATAATCTCATGTTATTTAACATAAAGAGAAATAATTATTGTGTATAAAGAAAGATATAATTAAAAATAAATAAAGTATTCATTGTAGCTTACTATAAAATTTTTTATTTTTTGGCTGCAGAAAGGATGTGAGTTTAAATTTGGAATTTAAATTTTTTTAAATTTAATATACAAGCATTTTAAATATAAAAAAGTATTATTAAATGTCATATTTAAATTTCCAAAAGTAATTTTGTTGGATTTTTCTAGAATTCAAATTAAACAGTTTTACATAAATAATAAAAAATTTGATAACAAATTTTTGATATATTTTTTCCAAACGTTATTAAACTTAAAATATAATTTTGTCACTGATAGCTTATTTGAAAAAGATACAAGATTACGAATATCGAAAAAGCAAGAATGCTCATTTAAAGATTTTACGTTACATTTTTCAAATACTAGAAAGAAGGCATAAAAAAAACACATCATTATTAAGTTTTAAACTACTTTATACTGCTTTTACGAAATTATGCTCAAGTTGACGAGTCTGCTTGTGCAAACCTTGTTAGTTCGAACGCTAATATTTGGCTCCAATCGAAAAACAGTACTTTCAAAGAAGCTTATGTGCTTTCCTTTTCGCTTTTTGAATGTATAATTTGTTGATGTATATCTATTCCATTAATATTAATATATTTAACTGTAATATTTTTCTCTCACATCCTCTCAACAAAGCTATTATTATATATAGCACGCAAGGAAAATACATTGGGCATGGCGGCATAATTTTCAGTTTATACGTATAATGAATATACCGATGTAATAGAATACATTGTTTCAAGTAAATAAGCTTATACTGTTTCGTATATTTCGCATACAGAATCGTGAACGCCTAATACTTAACGTATGAAGAGAGATACGACTAAATACAATTCCTAAATACAATGCGGACCTCCAAAACCTAATGGACTTCCATTCCTATAAGCTGCGTCAATGCTGAAAGATCGGTTTTCCGGAGGGCGCCGTCGAATTTCGCACTTGACTTTGAACGGCGAACAATGTCCTGCACGATTGCCCGGCGGTTCACGTATTATTCTCGTCGCCGCTTATGACAATAGCTGAACGCTCAACATGTTTAATAATAATGCAACGGGATATATGTATAATCAGATCTGTGTATTGCGACTCTCATCGTTGAGAGGTCAGATCTATTATTTCCATTCCATAGCTAATACCGGATCGTGCCACCAGAAATCCATGCGAATTGACATGAATATTCATATATACGTTTATGAATATGGTCTATAAACGCTCTACACATACATAAAGGATTTTGTAGAAAATATCTACGTGATATCTTTTCGACATTTGTAAAAATTTGTCACAAACAGGATTGTATAAGCCTCAAAAAAATAAAAACGTTGAGACAGAGCGTTTCCAACTATATTTTTCTCGCATATTCATATATATACATGTAATTATGCATTATCATACATTAATGCACTGAAAAAAACTTACCAAATCTCAATACGTATTTTTTTAAATAGTACTAATTGTAAATAAACATTTACTTACAGTGAATAAATATGTACTCAATAAAAAATGGAAAAATGGAATAAATTAAATTGATAATTGTTGTATCAAATAAATATATGTTTACATTTAGTAAATATTTACTATTCAAACAAATATTTATTAAAATTTAATTTTTTTTCAGTCTAATAATTTTCTGCTCCAAATAGCTTCGTTATTTTCGTACTAATATTTTGATGCGATCTCTTCAGGCTGGTGTCCCGAGATTTGGGACGGGATACTATGTTGGAACTCGACGGCACCTGGACAACTGGCCGTTCAGCAATGCGCCTCTTACATCATGGGTTTCGACGCTCTCGTATGTAATCAAGATCGTGTTAAAAATTTAGCTGAATTGATCCATATAGATTCTCCGGAAACTACTTCGCGCTCGCTTCAAACGATGAAATTTTATTCAATAGAATAATGCTATCAGAACGAATTAATATCAAGATTCATTTAGATCCGCGAAAAACTCAATTAGATTAATTTTCCGATTTAATAATGTCGCTTTCTGATGTAAGATTTTCGCAAATAGACGAGATAAAATCTATTCTTTAAATCCATTGATTGAAATGTCTTCCACACTTCAGCGACGTGTCCGAACGACTCCTCGACCAATTCGAACTCCATTCTTTCTCAAGTAGAATTTCGATAAGTCATCTCATTTTATGACTTTCCTGCTCACGTTTGAATACCTTTGCAGATGATCCACATATTATAAAATTCTACCTCAAACAAAATTGATTTGAAATGTAATTTAAAAATTTCTGTCCCCCTCTTCCCATATTGAGAAAAAAAAATAGTTTGCGTCAACTATAAATTGACAACTAAAATTTAATTGTAACTAGTTTTACAAAGTAATAAGAATTTTAAAAAGTAGTACTGAGTACTATAAAAATATAATATTAAAAAATATGGTACTCAGTAATACTACTTTAATTCTTATTATAAAATTAGTTGTAGGTATTTAAATTTTAGAGTTGTCAACTTATAATCGTCACACGGAAAGAACGGTTATGTTGAAATGTCTAAAATTTTAGCTAGAACAAATCTAAAAATAATTTTGCTGGAATATCAAAATAATTAATAATAATAAATGCAGGACGTTAAAATTGGTTACTAGACTATTAAAACATTTTGCAGCATTGCTCATTTCTATAAAATTATTTTAATGGCCCAACAAAATTATTTTTATATCTGTATCTATAGCTAAATTTTTAAATACTTCAGCAAAATCAATATTTCCATGTAAAATTTTTTTTTCTCTGTCAATGTGCTGTCTCATAGATAGAAAAAGAAAAAGGTGATATATTTCGATTATTTTTTTAAAGAAAATTACGCGAGTATCAAATACTTTTTTTAAGAAATAATTATCATCGAATCGATGGAAGAGTGCATAGACAAAAGGCAGTGCGTCTTTCAGGCATTCGCTTCGAAGCAATGCATGTCGAACGGCGAATGGTACTGGAACGTCAAAACCGACAGCGTCTGGACCAACTTTAGCCAGTGCTATCGAGAACCGCTGGTCACCGTCCTGATGAACATGTCGAATGTAGAAACAAACAACGCTACTCTTATTAAGGTAAAGAAATAAAGGACACTAACACTAAATTATTCGTCGCGATAAAAATATAGACGAGGACAAATAAATTTGGAACAATAAAACCTTCCGCCGAGTTTCGGCGACATCGCCATGCGGAAAATAGCGGAGATGAAAAGATCGATTGGAATCACACGGCGACATGACGTCAGTTGCTCTACTCACGAGGAAATGAGAGCTATAAACGACATTCTATCCAACGGGAGGGGAATGCGTTGTGACGTTTTGCACTGTTCATGAGAACTCCGAGACGTTGCTGCGGAGTTAATTTCTAGTCTTGGACGATAATGAACCGAGTGGGAGAGCAAATGAGCCATTACATCGTAATGATGTTATCGAAGAGATTGGACAGAAAGTAGTGAAAAGAATTTTCTACCAAGACCTTTGTGCTTAATTTTTAAGATCAAATATTTACATATACCGTGTAACGTTATCATTGAGATGCCAACTATGAAAACATTATAATGAATCCTATTTCTTTAATAGTCACCTATCTGCCTTTTTAACATCTTTTTAATTTATAACGATCAGTGTTTGATAATAAAATAGAAAATAACTTCCAGTCGAATAATTTCCAGTCCAAATTTTAGAGACGTTTACTAAAATTACTCCATAATTCAAAGGATTCAATAATTAATTCACTTGGAGCAAATTGACAGCTTTAATATAAATTTAATACAAATTTTACCATAATTTAATGTGAACACACATGATGAAAACGCATTACTTAATGAGTGAATATAGAATGACTATAAGAACATAGAGAAGTTTTCGTAAAGCGACGACAGACTAACATAATAGAAAATGATCTTCTTGAGGATCATAAAGTTGGCATTGCAGCATAATGTATATATCCCTTGTAGAAATTTAATACTAATATTGGCCAATTTTATTTTCAATATTAAAAGTATAGTTAACAATGCTTCTAATACTCAAAATAAATTATTAATTTATCACTAATATTAAATTTCTATATGGGATGCAGTAGAAATTTACATTGTAGAGAATTAAGAAAAATTTACGACAATTATAAATTAAACCCAATTCCAAACTTTCATAATTTTTTTCTCATAGAAATATGGTGATATTGTTTTAGAAAGCTTTATTAAAGTTACCACCCAACAAATTAAAGTAAAAGTCGCACTTAATAATTTAACGTCAACTTTCAAAATTATTTATATTTTTAATTAATAACAATGTTTCGTAGAAATTTACTCTATTTGAAATTATTTTTAAACCATACTTTTATAATCAATCACGAATGCGTTATTTTATTAATTTATTAATTAATTTATTATATTATATTATATTTATGAATAAATTAATAATTGATTATTTCCATTTAGAAAGTAATTGCATGTTATAGAAATTCCTACCGGTCGTGAAGATTATCTCGAAACTAGGCTACTCTATCTCGCTGTTCACTCTCATCATTGCGTTTTGCATTTTGGCCACCATCAAGTAAGTATATTCATGTAAATATAATTTCAACACATAATTGCAAAATAAGGCGCCTCGCTTTTAGAATTTTTTATTTATTTAAACATAATTTTTTATAAAAAAATTATTATTAGCCGTCTGTCAAAACGTTTTATCGCATACTTTTATTTCCCTTATATTTTCAATATTTCGCATTGTAGAGTAAAGAGTTTGAGTCGGAGCTGCCTCTGAAAGATAGCAATAATTAGCATTTATTTATACTGATATAATATTTTCTCGGGATTTTCTCGTTGAATACGATTGCTTTCATTTCAAAGTCGGATTATATCTCATGGCGCCGCATAAAATCTCGCACTTCCTAATCGAAACGTAATTCGCGTTGCCACGTTCAAGTTTGTCTCCCATCGGACGTAGGAAATTACGATGCCCTCGGAATATATTGCACATGCACCTGTTCGTCTCGTTCGTGATGCGAGCATTCATGGCGCTACTGAAGGACATGCTTTTCGTGTCCGGCCTCGGAGTGGCAGATGCCGTGATCAAAGTCACTGAGGGTTACTGGCTACTCGATGAAAAGGAAATTGGCAATTGGCAATGCAAGACATTCACCAGTCTGTGGCAATATTTCATCCTAGCAAATTACTCCTGGATCCTGATGGAGGGTATATATTTGCACAATCTGGTCTTTCTAGCGCTCTTCACTGATGCCAACTCCAGCATTGTATACTACGTCATTTTCGGATGGGGTAAGTAATAGGATTATTCTTAGAAATCAGTGTCAATCTTAGAAGGATTTATAAAGTTCCAATCACATTAGTTGTAAGCCTACATTATCCTACTTTACATTTTACATTAGTTCTAGTTTACTTTGTGCTCTTTAATTTTTAACTATTGTACTTTTTAACTATTGTACTTTATTATTTTTAAAATCATTTTATGTGTTATATTAAAAAACTAAGATGAAACTTTTAAACAAACTTTTTACCGATACTTCTTTATTAAGAATTTAATCTAAAACTTAATCAAGACTTATCAAGATTAAAAGGTTGTTTTGTATTCATCAAGATGAATCAATAAATTGCTCTTGTTATTTTATTATTTGATTAATTTGTAGCAAGCATTTGACAAAATTTATTTGTGACTTACTGAGTTGCAGTCAGTTACAACTTAGGCGGTCACGTCGAAAATAAATTTTGTCAAATACTTGCTACAAATTTTGTTGACAAAAAAAGCACTATTTGAAGCAAATTCTGTTATATTCAATACTGTCAATACATTGGTAGCAGATAAATAACAAAATCTGCTGATATAATATGAGAACAGATTGTCAGAAAAATTATTTTCTTGTTTTGCAAAACTTGTTGACAATTTAACAGCAAATTGATGGCAAAAACCGATCAAAACCAAGGCCGACTTAATGTTTAACTCGGTTTTTGCCGCCAATTTCTTGTCTAATTTATACATAGGCTTTGCTAACAAAACAAAAACTTGTTACTGATACAGATGACATCGGATTTGTCATCAATTCTGTGCGAGTTTGATGCCAAACTTGACGACAATTTACGACCATTAATTTGCTTACTAGAAAGAGAATAGTTTTGTTTTTAACCAATTTTTACATTTACCAATTTATCCTTTTTATTTCTATACTTTTTGACCAATTTATCCTTTTTATTTCTATACTTTTTGACGCATTTAACAATATAATTGAAAAATAATTTAAACTTTTACTAATAGAAATCGAAAATGCAATAAGTGAAAAAGAAAACATAAATAACATAATTTACTATATGTCGGTGCAGATTCTATTGATTTTTTGACTGTCTTTGAGTAAAGAGCACAGGATTCTCTGGAGGGATATGTAGAAAATCCCTCAATTTTCAGAAATTCTCAAAAAAGTTCTAAAAAATCATGATGATTCTCTACATGAAACATGACATCGTATTGATTATGAAAATCATTGAATGTTATGCAATATAAGAAGCGTATTATGTAAACAACAATAATAGCACAATTTCATTTTCAAATGTTTTTTATGTGTTTTTTATAATACATGTTTTGTTCCCAACTATTACATATTACTTCTCATTTTATTTTTAATTTCTGTTCAACTGACTTTATAATTTTTTGCTGGACTCATCCAATATGACTATGAATTTTAAGTTTTTTATAAAAAAAAATTTGTGCTTTTTTACTCTTGACCCTTGGCTATCCACTTGCCCTTCCGATTTGATCTGAATTTCCAATCACGATGAAAAATTAGGAACGGCATATTGGAATAATGATTTTTATCCCACGAGCATGGAATTTAAGAAATATTCGATAAAAGCAGCTTGAAATGTAGCCAAAATTTTCATTTTTATTTGTAACTATACCGATATTAAGTACTAAATATATTATAAATTTTTGCACAAAAATTATCACACTGTATTCTCATTTGTGAACTTGATTGCAAATTATATTTTTTCCATTTGTTTTTCCTCACATCAAATCTATCTTAATTATTTTAAGCATCTTTCTCTAAAGAAGGGACTCAAATATCCTCCTCCGATTTTAATAATCTTTTAATATATTGTGCGTGTGTGTGTGTGTGTGTGTGTATGCGTGTATGTGTTTTATAGTCATAAATAAAATACACGCAATTTTTTAGATGTACTCTATCGCACTTTTAAAGGTTGAAACATCCTTTGGAAGAAAGGTTTTTTCTTTCAAAGCGAATATCGACGAAACCATAAGAGATAGAAAAAATGTTTGAAATAAAAGTTGAGTTTCAAGGGTATTTTATACTGTTACTATGTTATATATTTAAAAAATGTTATATAGATGAAATAGTATTTATTTCTAAGAAATAAAAATTTTTAAAAAATTTAATATTGTTTAATTTAAAAAAGCTTTTTTCATTATAATTATTAAATACTCTTAAAATCATTCAACTTTTATTTCAAACATTTTGTTCTATCCCAGTTTTTACAATATTCGCTTCAGAAGAAAAAATCAATTTTTTTTATAAAAAATGCTTTATCCTTTAAAAGTGCAATAAGGCACGCATAAAAAAATATGTCTTTTATTTTGTCAATAAAGTAATATTAAAAGTTTATCAAAATCGTAATTCATTTTTTTAAAATGCAATAAGACACGTATAAAAATAAATGTATGTTTTATTTTTATCTATAAAATAACACATTAAAAACTCATTAAAATCAAAGAAGGATACTTGAGTCCCTCCTCTTGTTGTAAGTTTTAATTATAAATAAATCTGTAATATTATTTAACATGTATTGTACATATATGTACATGTTAATAATGTTAATAATGTTTTTATGTTGATATTCATTTTAACTTTATTATTTTAAAATTATTCATTTTTAAATGATGACATAATTTAAAAAAACATATTTATATCTTTTTCTACAATTATAAACGAATCCGCTTTAGAGAGAAAGAGGAGGCAGGCGGGAGAGAGAGAGAGAGAGAGAGAGAGAGAGAGAGAGAGAGAAAGCGGATCACATCAGGCGACTTTCTATTAATAAATAATGTATTTTCTCGTTAGAGAAACTCAGAGAATGGAAGTAACTCGTTCTTTGTAATGAAGTTACAGTTCCAAGTTACTTTTTTTGGTAACTTTATTGATAACTGCGTTACTTTTTTTCTTTAGTAATTGTAACGAAGTTACATTTTTTTGATAATAGTAACGAATTTTACAGTTACTTTTATCGTTATTTTGCACGATTGGACACGATACGACACAAGTCACTCACATTGTAAAAAAATTTCGTAAATTTACACATATAATAGATGTCAAATTATATGATTAATCCTGTAAATATAAAAAATCATGTAATTTTACAGAAATTACATAATTCCACAGAAATTGTAAATTTGCTTTTATTGTCTAAATATATCGTATTTTATATGGGAAATTATGTAAATAGCAGAATATTTTGAATATTTTTTGTAATTATCCAAATTTTAATAATATTACATAATATAACAGTAATTTTTCATGTATTGCTGTTAGATGATAATATATAGTACGAAATGTCATGTTATCGTTCCTATAATTATATATTCACATTGTAATTGTACAATCTGCTTTGTATTAGGTGTTGGAATTAATTCGTAGCGTTTTTTAATGAAAGAATGTTATTTATTTCACATGAACATTAAAAAATACATTAATGAAAGTACTTCCCATCACTTGTAAAACGCTACGAATTAATTCCAACACCTAATAGTTACATATCAAGAAATTATTTTTATTTGCATATTACAAATTTACAAACGCGTGGACATTTATAACTATTATAGTGGGCTCAAAATTACCCATTATAATAGTTGTAATTTTACACAAAAATTTTGTACAGTGCATAGCGTTTAAGAGCGTTTACTAGAAAGCCTGTCCGCTGTGATTGACGGTCGTCGATTTTTGAAAAGTAATAGAAAACTAACGAAAAGTTACTTTCTCAAGTAACTATAATAAGTTACTTTTAAAAATCGTAACAGTTGTTACTTTTTCTACTCGGTAACAAGTAACTGTAACTTGTTACTTTTAAAAAGTAACTTTCCATTCCCTGAAAAAACTCAGAAACTTGTTATTGATAAGCGTAATAGAGCTCATTTGATAAATTTAATCGTTACAACTTCGTCTTACAGGTTTGCCAGCTATATTTATCTTACCTTGGGTAGTGACGAGGATCATATTCCAGGATACATATTGCTGGACAACCAACGAGAAACCTCTCTTGTTCCTCTTCATACGGGTGCCCACGATGCTCTCTATTTTGGTAAGAACCTCGTGAATGCTTCGTTGAGCTTGTAATTAATTCAGTCATACATTAATCCATCGCTCTTCCTTGGCTACGTTAGATAAATTTCGTGCTCTTCATCAACATCGTGAGAGTACTACTAGTGAAACTCAAATCTACCATGTCGGAGGAAACGGAAAGATATAAGTAAGATTTATAGAAGATGATCTACATTATTGATATAAATACAATATAATATAAAATATTATTTCTTTTTGATGGAATTTTTAATTAAATGACATAATTGACTATACAAATATATGTCTAAAATGATTATTAGGCGATGGGCTAGAAGCACATTGGTCCTAGTGCCGCTCTTTGGGGTTCACTACGCGTTCTTTATCTTTATGTCGTACAGCATCGGCGTAAACGAAACTGTAGAGGTCGTGTGGCTCTTTTGCGATCAGTTGTTCGCATCTTTCCAGGTAACGCATAATTATTAATAGTAATACTAATCTACTTTACTGAACGCCAAACTGCCATGCAGTTACGCAAGAAATCGAGCACTCATAAATTATATCTCATTAAACAACAAAGTGAACAATGTGGTGCAAAAAACTGAGCTAATTAATCCATAAAGAAAAATTAAATTATCTATATAATTTCATTTCTGGAAAGCTACTTGCTGGGTCTATGTATTGTATTTTTGTAGATACTTTGATCAGTGAAACGTTTAAACAGCCGCTCAGATAATGGAGTTTAAATTTTTTTAGAACTTATTGTACTTCTCTTTCTTTCTTTTTCTCTATCGCTTTTTCTCTTATTAATTCCAGATCATTATTCTTCATATATTAAATTTTATTATATTTTTCTCTTTTATGTATATATATACAATATATATACATATATAATTTTCATTTATTTTTAAATGAATAAATAGAAATTTAATAAACAGACAAAAATACAATAATCAAAAGAAAAAGGAAATAAATATTTTTGAGAGACTAAATAAAATAATTAAATAATATTTATTCCATATCTCTTTACAATTTATATGAAGAATGGTTTTCTGAAGATTTGCGTTCGGGAAAAAGATCCAGGTTTTGCTGAGAATTAAAATCGACGAGCGAAAGGGCAATTGGAGTATTATCTCTGTGTTCCCGGAAGGGCTTTTTCGTGGCGGTGCTGTATTGCTTCCTAAACGGTGAGGTGAGAGCTGAGGTATCGAGAACACTCCGTGGCATCAAATGGACACATCTACGTGGAATTCGGTGGGGCCAAAGAGCATCGACGCATTCGGTTAGCACGTGCAGTTGCAATAACTCGAAAGCCGGTGGTCGTCGACATTCAAGAAGGGTCAGGTGGTGGAAGTCACGCTGGAAGATGCCCTCTTATCTTTACCAGGATCGCGCTATTCGTCGATCCACTCACTCGATGGCGAGTACACAAGGTGTCCCCTTAAATCCTACGAAACGTCGTGTCCTTCTATGTGTTTCGTTCAAGCAGTGTTTTGTAGCAACTTTGACCAAACTCTGATTAACTTAAGCAATTGATTAATGTCCACTTCTGCCAATATAATTTAATTTTAATCTTTAACTTAACTCTTTATCATTTTCTTCTTCTAATGTAAGAATTAAAAAAAGATGAAATACAAGTTGAACTGGGATTAAAATTAATCTAAAATTAATAATTGATTCAACCGGTGCGAATGGAATCCAAATCAATTTTTGAATAAAATTTATTATGTCTGATCTCTTTCTTTTTATGTATATCAAATAAAATTAAGAACTTTATTTATGTCAAGAAAATAACATTCTAATAAACAAGTTGACGTTATTTGTCATCATTTGTCAACATTAAAGATGTCAAAATAATTTGATGTTAAAATGACGATGAATAATGACAGCTTGTTTGCTGGAAAAGATATATCACTTGATAAATCTCCGATTAAATTAATTTAATTTTGAGTTTGATCAAAGTCACTCTTACCGTTTAAATGTTTGATTCTCAATTCCCTTTAACAGATTAAAATACGAGTTACACTGATTAAAACTTTTCCGCCAAATATTTTCAAAATTATTTAAATGAGCTTTTCTTTCAGAAATTCAAGTAAAATACAATTTCAAACAATTAATGTGTTTTTAAATTTTATCTAATTTAATTATTTTTTGTAATAAATGATATCATAAGTAAATTAAATATCGTATGCGTACACGGAGAATTTTTTCTTAGAGTTACCCTGAAAATATGATAGTCGTGGAATAACATTGTATTTTAAAAAACTTTAACGTAAATCTCTCTCATTCATTAATAAAATTACAGTATAATATAAATAAATGAATTTTACTGAAGTGCATGGTAAAAATTTTAAAAATATTGTATTGTACCAGAGCTATTATATTTTCAGGGTAAATTTTAAAAGAAAATACTCTCCGTGTAGTTCAATCTTTAAACGCACAACAGAAGGATATAACAAAATTTAATAAATTCGCTATGTTAAAGTAGTAAGTAGTTAAGTAGTAAGTTAAGTTCTTTCTCTTGGGCGCTTTAAGATAGAAATATTTCAAAATAAATCTATTAAAAATAGTATAATGCGATATATCGTCAGAGAAGTCAAATTCATCGCGACGATTTGGCGCCCTTAAAGTGACTAAATCACACAGCCAGAGAAACTGGTCGATATCGTTGCTGCAAAGAGGAGAGTTCTCGAATGCACGAAATCCCTTCGAATCGCCTTGTACAGCATACACGACCCGAATTTCGCAATGCAATTTTGCAGATGTTGGAACGAGAGGAGGTAGTTTAGCGAGCAGCCGGGGCTACCTAGAGATCGCCGGTAATGGCCAACCGCCGACGCAGCCGACGACGCAGGATCATCATCCTCATCATACATCGCCTCTGTGCAGCAAGTACACACATCAATCACTACTCTCCTTTTGCTCGGTAAGTATCATTATTTTGCCCGAGTATATACGGATCCGTGAGTACAGCATAATCTCGGTATAATCCAGTTGCCAATAAAGTATCTCTTTTTTTTATCTCTTCATCGCGGTATTGGTATTCAATATCGCTCGTGGAATGATTATAAACGAAGAACTCGGGCAAAAACAATCTCAAAATTGCAAATAACATAAAAAATATCTACGTACTTTATTTTTTTTTATTTGTAATTATGTAAATTAATCCATCAATCATGTAAATAAATAAAGTCATTAAAAGTAATCAATAAAAATAAAATAAAATCGTACACGCTTATAAATTAATTCTATTTAATTGAATAGGAAACATCAAAATATTTTGTAAAAATTTAACATCAATTTTGTCTGTTATTTCTATGTATTTTTTATCACTTCTATCAAAATCATATTTAATATGAGATTGTATGTGATTTGAATATTATGTAATATTATTTCTTTTAATAATTATACCAAAAAATATATTTGACATAAAAAACAATAGTAATCTCTAAGGTAACATTCCAAAACATTCTCTCTGAAGAAAATTTTCTTCAAAATATGTAGAGTTCGATCGAAACTTTTGCCGAAATATATATTATCGTATTATATCGAGTAAAATTTTCCTCGGAGAGGACATTTTAGAAAGTAGTCCTAAATGGTCATTTGATTTATTTATTAATCGCTTTGGAAATTCGCACGAATAGCTGTCTAATTTATTTATTTTTTTGAGAAAGAGGTAATTATTTTCACTTTCCCGAAAATAATTCTCTGTTAAACGACTGTCTTTTTCTCTCAGATGTCGGATGCGTCGGGGCCGAATGTCGATAAGATCCGCGACCATCATCGGTGGAGTGACTCCGAGTGCTGTCATCTCGCATACGAATTGCACAATCTGCAGCAACATCACGGATATCCGTGATAACATCCCATTTTACGATAGGAAAAAAGAACATGTGTCGCCCATAAACGACGTACATTTGAATGAACGCGCGTGTTATTTAAATTCTCTAAAAAGGAAAGAATAGAATTGGGAATATTTTTAAATCCTATTATAAATTTTCGAAAAAGCTTAGATGGGAAAAGGACAAAGAAGTCTGTTCCTTCGCGCATTTTCTTCCTCTGTTACATCTTAATTAGTAAGAGAGAGATTGAGTCTTTTTCTTTTTTAGCTATCATCTCTTTCACGGAAATACCGTGTCATTCGCGCAGCTGTCCGCGTAGTAAATTGTAATTCGTGCGAATATGTATGATAATGTACAGATAATGTTCGATATTTTAGTACTTTTAGAGATTCGTCGGAATTTCTGACAAAGTATCTCCCAATGTACCTCGGTGTTTGCAACGCGACACTTACATCTAGATTTAGAAAATGCTGAAAACTCCGCTTTTTGTGATTTCTATACATACGTATAAATAGTATAAATACAATAAATAAAAGCAGCTTGTTGAACTTTGATACGACCGTATCGTGCATTATAGAAGTTTGTTATCAGTAATCCTATTTGCAAGTATGCTGTATCGTAAACATCGTGTAAACATTAAAACACTTTTATAGATACTTATGTAATTTAAGTCTGATTTAATCTGATGTGCTCTTTGCTTCCTGTTTTTTGCTTCTTACCACTTCTTACCACTCTTACCTTTTTGCTTCTTATCTAGTTTCTTTATTTTCTATTGCCTGAGATAAACATTGACGAACTTCGGAAAAGACGAAAAACACGGTACAATAAATTTTACATGTTTAAATATGATTATCGATAGAACGGCAAAAAGGAAAAAAGATAAGAAGTAAAAGACAAGGAACAGGAAGCAAAGAACATATTGTAGATTAGGTTTTGAATGCTATAAAAGTTCTGTTTTTACGGAATAGGCCCAGGATACCACCTTCATTTCCTTCATTCATTATTTATCATAAATGTCCCATGAAAGATTATCAGTGAGAAAAAACTATTTTAAGTGTGCAACAATGTAATTGAAAATGTTATTTAACAAATCCTAGTTTTTAAGAGTAAATATGTTTAAAAATATGTATATGAGATAATAAATGTTGGCAAATTTCTTATTAAAGGAAGGATCGATAGTTGCCTAATGTGAAGAATGTTCTCAGTTTTAAGATAAAAGTGTTTTGTTCCAAAAATATATATGTTCAGTTAAATATTTTACCTCGAAGCTCTCTCACTATGTGTATGTAAATGTGTATATACTTGTATCAAGATTGACAAATATAATGTACAACTTACACAAACCGATTAATGTATAAATTATGATATATTAAAATAATTTAAGAAAGGAAATAAATATAATAAATTTTTTATTATCCAATTTATGTACAGTTTTATGGCCTAATTTCCATTTAAAAAAATCAATTAATTTCTTTTATATTCACTACGTTTAATGAATTAAAAAATAATTATTACATCTATACCTATATATATATATATATAATAAAATATAATATATAATATAAAATGTGTGTGTGTATGTGTGTGTGTGTGTGCGCGCGCGTGTGTGTGTGTGTGTGTACACATACATATTGTATATATGTAATATAATAGTAATATAATATTAATGTACTATATGCACATTTCCTGTAGCACAATATTGACTTACAAATTATCTGTACATAAGAATGTCGCAACGTTTATAACACTCCTTTGATCGGCAATGACGGAAACCAGGAAGAAGTCTCATCCTTTAATTGATCATACTTCAGCTTGTTGATAACAATACTAGTCACGATCTTTTCTACATCATGTGTTTGCCCAAAGTAATCCACAAACAAGCCCTCTGGATCTATCAAGTATATAATGATTGTATGATCCACCTAGAAAAAAAAATATAATGTCAAATTCGTTCGGGGTCATTACTAAAATACATGTACAATTATTAAATTGCTTCCAATTCATAATATACTAACAATATAATCCTCATCCTGGTCTTTAGGTCCATTACTATAGTAAACTCTGTATGCTTTGCATGCTTCTCTAACTTGTTCAATATTGCCAGTAAGACCAATGATCTTGTCAGAAAATTCTGTCAGGTACTTGTCGACAACGGTGGGCGTATCTCTCTCTGGATCTACTGATATGAAAATTGGTTGTATCTTGAAGTTGTGTTGTTTCTCTGAAAAACAGAAATCATGTATTCTATTAACCACAAATACAAGACAACGAGATATTTTTAATTATTATAATTAACTTAAATGTCTAACACTTACCAAGAGTGTTTACTACGTTTGTCATCTTTTCAATTTCATCGGGGCAAACATCTGGACAATGGGTAAATCCAAAATATATCAACACCCATTGCCCTAAGAAATCATCAGATTTCACTGTCTTTCCCTCCGTATTTATCAACTCGAATTTGCCGCCGATCTTAGCTTTGCCTAACTGCCGCCTTCTTTCTTTTGCAATAGCCTTATCTTTTTCCATTCTAAGGTGATGCACATATAATACAAGACCAGTACCAATAATACCAGAGATTGTCAAACTTTTCCATGTAATTGGCGATTTCTTTTTTATTTTTGTAGATTTTTGGGGTAAAATAGACTGTTGATTTAATACATTTGACGTGTTCATGTATCTAAACTGAATAAACAAAAAACTATTACTAAAGCCTGGAGAAAATTCCATAACAAATATGAATATATATTAAATTGATAATTCTAAATACAAAAAATTTAATTATTTAAAAAAAAACAGTAACATTAAACATAAGATCTATATACATACTGTAAATGCAAAAAGTATTCATATAGGTAGGATTTTTATAAAAAATATTTATGCTCTTAGACCCAATTTTTCACTTGTGATAAAGCTTAATCTGATGTTTCACCCAGAGAGATTTCATCTATGATCCTATCATAAATCCTATTGAATAAAACATAAGGAATGATTAGGGGTGCCTTCCATTTAACACACACAAATGTTGCTCTATCTTTCTTTACATTCCACGAGTAACAAAGACAAAATGACATTGATGTCGAGTTGTGTCATTAAACCAAATATATCCCAAATTAAGTCTAATCATAAGTTAATCAGAAAATGAAAACTAGGCCTTAGAAGCTAAATGTCTCGATTATGTAAATTATTTTTTCTACCAAATAGTACAATTTATTATTTTCACTTAACTAGTATTAAGATAATATATCTTAATTACTACATCTTTTTAGGTAAAATAATTTCGAGAAATTTAATATATATTGTATTCATTATTAATAAATTGTTAATCATAATGTTTATTTTCTACAAACTTTTTTAATAAAAATCTTTCCTGTATGTGTACTTTTTGCTTTTATTGTATGTATAAAATATTGTTATTTTAGAATATGAAACAGACTTTTCATGAAAGATTACCTTTGTAAAGACATTATAAGTACTTTTATTTAATGACGCAATAGATCTTAATATTAATGTTGACATTGTGTTGCACCTCTGGTTGCACAGTTCGAAATTTAATTTTGATCAACTTTGGTCAAAAAAAGGTTATATTACCGGATCTGCAACACACTGATAGTCTGACCACATTCAAAGTCAGAATATCAAACATAAAAACAGATGTCGCCACATTCCAGTTATAATTTTATCATCAAACACTTTATGAAATTAATTAAATGTTATTGGCTAGTTATCTACATTTATTAAATAAAGCCAATAATAACTGTACCTGTAGTTTTTTTGTTTTTAATCAATTAATAAAGACAAAATATATGATATAATACATATTAGTTTATTTGTTATCTATTTTGCTTTTGTTGAAAATAACGATAAGAGTCAAATTATAAAATACAAAACAATTTCTCACACCACATATCCTTTAAAATATAAAATCAAAATATTTATTTAATTATAATCATTTAAATACATACAATATTATTTCTCTTGTATATTTTTCTTACAATTTCATAAGTAAAAACAATCGAGTTGATTTAACTCTTACAAATGGTTCATTGACGATATTTTATTCCACATACAGTATATAAAAAAAGTCACAATTAAAAAAATATATGAACGTGCAAAATGTGACAGATTATAGATTTTTTATGATATATATTTACATATTCAATAGATACATATTCCAAACAATAATCTGAAAGATTCAAAAGATACTGATGAGAAAAAAATATGAGCACATTCATACATTGATACGCAAGTCTCATTTAACCCGAAGTCTCCTTTCTCTGCTTTTGCTGAATCATTTCTCTGATTTCATTTTCGCTCTCCTTGAAACTCCGTTGTAGATACGTTTTATTATTCTCTAGCGTCTTGATCTTCTCATCAGACGTTTTTATTCTACTATCCAAATTCTCCTTAATGTTGTTCATATTATCTAGAAGGAACATTCGACCGACAGACTCATACATTCTTGTATCCTTGGGTAAACTACTAATTTCCTTCGTAGTGAGTTCTGCCCGCTGTTTCGTACGCCGCAATTTCTCGATTTGTATATCAGCCAACTTCAATTTTTGCTTAGTATCTACCATCTTCTCGTGCAACTTTGAAAAGGCTTGCTTCAATTCTTCATCCAATACTTTCGACATCCTCAGTTATCACAATGTCTTGTGTGGATAAAATTACAAAATCCTGAAAATATTTAAGTAAAAGAAAGTTTATATTCTATCAATTTAATCTTTATATCAACAAATATACAGTTATATTACATATGGATACAAAATCAATTAATGTATATATAGACTAACATTTTATGCTTTACAGCACTGAGAAAATTATTTTTTTACTTCTAAATAAGTTAAGACAATGTCTTTCATGGATAAAATTATAGAACTGTGTTCTGAAAATATTTAAATGAAAGGAAATTCGTATTTTATCAATTGCATTTAATTTTTATGCTAACAGGTATATCAGGTATACAGATAAAAATCAATTTTTAATATATATTTAATTTGGTATGTTTTATTCAATATATAGACTAATGACTTATGTTTTATGTTCATATAGCACTGATAGAAAATTATTTTTTTACTTCAAAATAAGTCAAGATAATGTCTTTTAAATAAAATTACAAAATAATATCTTGAGTAAAACATTTTTATTTTACAGAACATTTTTATTCTATTGCATTTGATCTTTATGTTAACAGGTACATATATAATTACATGCAGACAAAAGATTAATTTTTAATGTGTAAGTTTATGCTTTATTTTTATGTAGCACTGAAAATCCTTTTTCAAAATAATCTTTTTCAAAATAAGTCAAATAAGAAATTGAACAGAATTGCGATTCCTTACCTCAAATTTCTGCGACAATGTCGAGAAATTTATTGTATTTTCTTATACAACGTTCCTAACCATATACGTCAGCAGCACGGAGGTAATACAGCTGTGAAGTGAGTCTCAATCCGATTATCGAAACTATCGAGTAATCGATAGTTTATATATATCGATACTTCTCTTCATATATCCAATCTAACCTTAATTACAATCTGATCTAACCTAACCAATAATCACAAAAATTTATAAACAAGAGAGAAGGGTTACTACAGCGAATGTCTCTAAAATCAGAGTAAAGTTTGTAATGAAATATTGATATTCATTAATATAATTGTTATATATCTGTTATTATGTCAATTAGGCAAGTTGTGATTAGGAGGAGCCATTATTTCTCGCGATACAAATAATGGCATCACCGACATCAACGTCAACATCATCGACAGCATCAACGACAACGGTAACAACAAGTCAAACGTCATGGGAGCCGCACCGAATCACGCATATCAAGCCGATCCTCGACAAATGCGAAAAGGCACTTGCGAATCGCACGGATCTGTGGCACAAGTTCATCGTCTTCGATGGTGCTGTGTATAGGCGAACTGATGTCCTGCGCGCCATTATAATCACTTGTGAACCAGCACTCTTAATACCAATCATGTACACCATCGAGGACAAGAATAAGACCACGTTCCTCGCAAAATGTGCCATTAATGCCATAGAGAATCTAGTGAAGCAGGGATTGACCATAACGTTGTCCAGCGGTCAGGATCTGTATATAGACATTATTCTGGGATTCCTCGGTGCAAACGAGCTGCGAGTGAATACAAACAAGATCATAGCAGATGCTCTGCAATGTAGATATGAGCCAATAAGAAAGATATTCAATCTGGATGACTTTGAGAACGAAAGGGCTTTAGGCTCGATATTCTGTCCCATTTCCATACCAAAGATCTTCGATCTGGTCTTGCGTTGCAGCAGGACAAGTATGAGCATTCGTGATCCTCAACAATCGAAATTGGCTGTCCGTGAGTTGAGCTTGAAATATAACAAACTCACAGCTATTATCTTATTTGACAAATTTTTCAATTTCCACTTGACCAAGTTGGACTTGAGGCATAATCAAATCTTGGATGTGGAATATCTACGTTATTTCTGTGAATTTAAGATAAGCGAACTTTGGTTGGATGGGAATCCATTGTGCGCAAAATACACTAATCCCCAGGAGTACATACAGGCCGTGAAGAATGTTTTCCCGCATTTACAAATCTTGGATGGAATTGTTATAGGAATGGAGAATAAATTTGTGCCGAGCATGCAGAGTTATTATCTAGGCAACGGAACGAAGATTCCACTGATGAGACAATTCATCAAGCATTTTTTTGCTCTATATGACCAAGATGATAGAATAGTTATGAATGGCCTGTATGATAAAAATGCATTCTATTCTGTGTCGTTAGGTAATAATATAACGAATCATATACATAAAGAGAGTGTTAAGACATTTTCCATGAATAGAAACTGGTATAAAATCTCTGATTGTGCCAAGTGTCACGAATTTCTATTTCGAGGACCTGAAAAAATAATCACTGCCTTTCAAAAGCAACCACCAACAATACATTATCTCAAAACATTTTGTATCGACTTGTTATATGAAGAAGATAATTGTTTAACCGTTTCTGTGCAAGGTTTATTTGCATATCGACTGGCAGTCTGTCCACCCATGCTGTTCAACAGAACTTTCATTATTTCACGGAAAGAAGACAATGAATATTGTATTATTAATGATTTATGTTACATTGATGGTACACCCTCTAACGCGACTAACGAAGTGAGATTTGATCCAAGAGTCGTGCCTAAATTTATTCCAACAGTACTCAGCGTGACAGAAAAGGAACAACTACTTAGATTTTTACGTGAACTTACTACAATGAATATTCGATACTGTTACAAATATCTTCAGAATGCAGAATGGAATATAAAAAACGCGATTATTACTTTTATGAAGAACTATTCAGTTAATGACGTTCCCTCAGAAGCTTTTCAATAAATATACAATTATATTAAACTTTAAGAGTATGTATGTATATATGTTGGTCACAGAAAACACAAATAAAATTTTATATTCTCATTTATATTTAAATAATTATATTATTAATATTTTATAATATAAATAATCCTTTCTTATAGCTTAAATATAAACAGGTTGGAAAGAAAGAGATAAAAGTCTTTCACTGTTCTATTTTAATTGTAAAAAAAGTCTTACAAATAATATTTACAAAACTAACAATTTCAGACGTTAACAACCTTGCTGTGTATTTAACAAAGCTATAGTCTTAGTAATATAAGGTATCGTGTTGACATTCGAATTTACTCCCAACTCGAACACCCTCTGCAGCAACGGTAAAGCGTGTTCTACAATGTAAAAAGAAAAGGTTTTAAGTTTGTAAAATTATTGTTATACTTCAACATTGAGATACGCAAATCCATTTGATTACAAAAGTTCATTCTACCTTGCATGCATAATACGATATCCGGTAATTTTTCTAAAGCTGACATAAGGACATCCGCTCTGTGACTGTCCAAGCATCTTTGAAACGCCGATAATATGTTCGCGTTCGATGTAGGACGGTATTTCAATGCTCTAGCGAGTAGACTGTGAGCGAGTGATCTGATATTACTTTGCGGTGATACAAGTAATTCCGCTATGTTGTCCGTTATAGGCTCCAAAACTGAAGGTTTTCGCAATGCCACATGCTCGATTTCTTGAAGCGCACTGAGTACATCTAAGGAGAAATAATCATTAATATAACTCTCTCATAATTAAAATATTTGATGCTTTAATTGTGATCCTTTAATGCGCTTATAAAAAAATGATAAATAAATTCTTTGTTTTATACATGTAGTGTCCAGCAAAATCTGGCTAGTCTATTCAAGGATAATTCCAGGACATTCCAGGTAAAAATCCTGGTTTTTCCAGGATTTATCCATCGATTAATTTAATTAATTTTCATCGATTCGTGTAATATTATATGCTTCGTATTCAAGTTAGGATTCCATAGAATGAATTAAAATGCTAACAAATTGGGAACAATATTATTTATAAATAATATCAAAGAAATGTTCCGACGATTTGACGAAATGTTCAAACGATTTTTTGCTTTAGATTTTATTTTAGACATTAAATTCAAGTTTCCTATTGATAACTTATTGCATCAAAGAAGGATTTATATCCACAACTTTTCTTTTTATTATTTCTTTTTTTTATGTTTTGACTTTTTTAGAATGAAAAAAATAATAAATTCCAGGCCAGACCTGAAATTTCAAAAGTTTTCTAGGAATTTTCCAGAACATAAAATTCCAGTACAATTCCAGGATCCAAGGATATTCAAGAATCGCTGGACGTGGTGTGTGCGTGTGTGTGTGTGTGTGTGTGTGTGTGTGTGTGTGTGTGTGTGTGTGTGTGTATAATTGAACAATTTTATAATCTAAATAAAGATGTTTAATAGAGTTACTTTTCGTACCTTCTCCATGCAGCTTAGCAAGTGTAGTTAGCAGCGATTGCCAATGTTGCGGAATAGTGGGTTCCGGTGGATGTAGCGCGGGAGTTACGGTGATTAAAATATCATCCATATCTTCTCCCTCTCTCGGCATCGGTATTCCTGATACGAGTGTTCTCAAAGCGGGTACGTTTGAATAATGTACCTGTAACTCACTGTATACGCATGTAAACTATATGTATATATACATACATATAAACTATACGTATATATAAACTTATTAAATGTAAATTATTTACATTAGTATACATAGAAAATAGAAATACATAAAAATAATATAAAATAATATATATAAAAATAGAAAATAACTTACTGTAAAGCATGTGCGTGTTTCTGAAGATATTTCAATGCTCGTTGTGGATCATGTGATACATAGGATTGTAATAATGACACAAATCTGTTCAGCAAAGAGACGAGATCTTTTATATGCCCATAATTCTGTAAACAAAATCGTACAATATTAAAACAGTTTGTATTTGAAGGATCTAAAATAAAGGAATAAAAAAAACATTTTAGGGTAACTAATAAAGATCTAATCATTTAATATTTTATCTTATAATGCAGTAAATTAAGTTTCTTAATTTACACTTACAATTGACAGCATTTTACAATTGTATCATTATAGAAAGTATATAAATAGTAATACCTGAAAACACTGGAAGTAATTTCCCAAAGTATTCTCCAATGCAGTCTCATGTTGCTCGTTAAACAGATGTGGCTGCAATAATTCCAATAACCCCATAACTTGATTGAAAAGATTCAAATGATGGCCGGATCTAAATGAACCGAAATCAAGATAACATCTTCCCATCAAAGAAGATGCCAACATCGGCAATTGTCGCAGTACTAATATAGGATGTACTGCGGCCATTTTTCTCGCACAGAGTTCGAATTCCTGAGACTTGGAATTCCACGATTTTTGTCTCGGGGTCGCCGCCAGAGCCGTCAACAGGGAGTGACTCATGCAGTCAAGCACCGAACCCGTCCAATCGGTAATTCTCGAACCATTGACGAACTTGCTCGCTTGGAAAGTGTCGAGGTAACAAATGACTTTCGGAATCTTCATGTACATATGCAGTAGAAACTGATGCGCCATATCTGCTGAGTCTGTACTGAAAGTTAAATACAATCATTTTATTCGAATGCATTAAAATGACGAACACTAAATTGTGCGTTGCAAAATTTATACGATTATAAAATTCGTACTCAGTATTATCCATCATACGTTCCGCTAAATAATTAACCACATTAGGAATCAGGCTGTCTTCGGTGGATATACAGTGTAAGAGTAGATCGAGTCTAATATCCATTCTCGCTAGGGCGGCATTTCTGTTCTGCATTTTACAGATAATAACGCCTTCAGACACTATATATGCCACTAAATTAAGTAGCTGTCGTTCTTCCAACAATAGAATATTCTCAGGAACATAATGCTTCGGAGTAAACTTGTCTCGGCCCTGCCACAGCTTAGGATTGCATGTCAGAGCCCATAAAAAGTCCAGAACTGCTGTAGAATCGTATCTATAAACACATTAATATTCATAAATATAAATATAAAGAATATATTGATAGTTAAAGAATTTAGAAAAATTGTTATTTGTTCATAACAGAGAATATCATGAACAATAAGAGCAAGAAGATTGATAGATTGAAAAAGTGTTTATTCGCTCTGCTCACCCGTCATCACATTTGTCTAACAAGTGTCCGACACATTTATACAAAGTGGTCCAACTTGCTGTATGCGTCAAGAGCGTCAACAAGTAAGGTCTGCAAGAATGAGAGCTCACGACGTTCTTGTCGATGTTGATATGCATCTTCGCCTTACCGAACAGTAGCTTCATTTGGAGATTCGGGCAAATACCGATCAACTCTGGCTCCACGGAGGCCAGCCAATCGATCAGTAAACCCATACGAGGTTTCAGTGCGTCTTCGTTACTATCGCTGACCAATAATCTTGCCATAGCCTCGACCAGATCGTCATTCTTCTGCTGCTTTAAACAGACATCCAATAGTTTACGGCCCACACCCTCCAGATTCACGGGATCCGTATTCTCCAGTATCGAGCCTGGACTCTCGCCGTGGCTCATCAGCATCGACAGTTCCGCGCGTTGAGGCGTTTTCGTCAACTGCACGTTAGCGAAATCTCGCAAAATCGACAGAACTGGAGCTTTTACATCGCCTATCAGCGATATCAAATTTAAACACATATTACGTGCTAATTCAATCACGTGTTTCGATGTCGATCTCTTAAGCGGTAACAGTATCACGCGCATTAGCGTGCAAGAGTACTGCGGCATGTGCACAAGTGAGGCCAGAAACTGCTTGACCTGCATAGAGCTGAGAACGCTACATATCTTTACACTTGATCTCTGCAGATCCTTCGCCAGAGTCTTGTGCAAACGTCGATAAGCATCCATTTTCTGATTCATTGGAATATTTTCGATGAAGAGTCTGTTTATCAAGTGGGGCACGTCGGTCTTCACGGAGCATTGTATGACGGACTGCTTTTGCACTGTGGCACTAACCGGCAACGGTTGCTGCAAACTCTCGATTGACACAACACTCTCATCCGGTAATTGCGGTTCCAGTAATTGCAATACCTGAACGAACACCAGTCCACCTGTAGCACCTCTTCGATGTTGCACCTCAACTAGTTGTGCCATATACGTTTTGTCTAAAACCGCCTCGCCAACGGAGCTAGGATCAATCTGAACACCTGCGTCGAGCGTATGAAGCAGTTTGCTCATGGACGACACAGGTATTCCAAAACTTTGAATAAAAAGTACTAACTGTTGAGGCTCAAGATCCTTTAAGGCTGCGTCGACTAATCGAGGCACGTTACTTCTAATCATACGCAATTTAAGCCAATCAGGTATAAGCAACGCTTCTTCACTAGTATCCACGAGAAATGCTTTCGGTTGTTCTGTTAAAGGAAACCATGTTTCCAACAAATTATTAAACAATGGATCGTCTTCGGATGTATCGTATGTCAATAATATAATCATAGCGTGCACTACTAGAATGTGCATAGTGCATTCTTCACCATTACTCCACTGAACTAGAATTTGATCTTGACTTTCAGACCATTGGTAATCTTCTCCTCTAGGTGATCGCGCTTTCTCAAGATAATTACAAAAAATTGCCATGAAGGAATGCAATGTTTGTTTGGTTTGTGGATTATCACTTTCAGATTGAGGCAGGATAGCCGCAATAATGGTACTACGTTCAACGACCAATTGAGAAATCTCGTTGGCTAAATCAGTCAAGTCAGGTAAGTCATCATCGACAGTATGCACGGCTAGATACGATATGTAAGTGTGCACAAGATCTGGACTGTTCTCAACCTGACAAGCACCACGTAGTGCCGTAGAAACCAGCGAACGTACCGATAAGAAGTGAGGTATCGACGGTAATTTTCGTAGAAGCCAAGTCTCTCTGAAAAAAATATTAAAGTGTAACAGTTCCTTTTCCTGAAATACATTTAAAACACATACTTTTCATTTTCTCCATCCACATCCATACTCTCATCCTCAAGGGGTATCGAGTCTAGAACTATCTTGAGTCCAGTGATTGCTTGGACCCGGCTACCGCTCTGCTGACTACTCAATCTCCTCAAGAAATATTCCAAAACCTCATAAGCATGCTGCTGATCCTGATTCGGATCAGTTAATAGTGTCTGAAGGTGAGCCAACAACTGCTGCTGTCTGGGCTGTTTTTCAACTGTCTGCGGGCTAGTTGATAATAAGTATTCACAAAGGCATTGCACTGGTAATTGGCTTAGAGAACCTTCGCTGTTCTGTACAAGATCTGCCAACCAGGGCATGCTCTGAGACGTGCTTTGTTGTTGTCTCTGAATGATATCCAACAAGAAGTCCGGTTTACGTGACCGACAAAGCAGATGACCTAGTCTGTGAGATGTATTTAATGACTGTATTTGTTCGAGCACGGCCGGTGGTGGTCTTCTAGCAATTCCCATTGTATCCATGGTGATTAACTGCGACAGCAGGAAACTATTCTGTTCTGATAATTGAATTCTGGTCGATGCTGCGGCCAAATGCGATTCATATTCTAATATCTCTTGTTTCTCGATAGCTTCAACTTGCATTTCTTTCGCACGTTCTTGTTCCATGACCTCCGGCAGAGCCATAGTCGGCGGTGGATATGAGAAATGACTACAAGATGTTTTGGAAACACGGAGTTAGTTATATGATCAAAGTATTTAGTTACATGATCAAAGTATTAAAGCAACAAGCTTTAATAGTTGTTAAACTCACTTTGTAATACACATTTCCATCAGTGTCCTCAATATAGGGTATCGTCGCCATCCTAGTGCTCCAATTGTGGATGGATTATGAGCGGCCAAAATTAATAACATTATCCATCCTTTCCAATAAAGATTAGCTATTGCCAACGTTGGTGGTACATATCTATAAGACAAACACAGTTGCAACTGTAAAGATAATATTGAGGATAAAATATATTAGGTGTTGGAATTAATTCGTAGCGTTTTACAAGTGATGAGAAGTACTTTCATTAATGTATTTTTTAATGCTCATGTGAAATAAATAACATTCTTTCATTAAAAAACGCTACGAATTAATTCCAACACCTAATACATGCAGAGACTTACCCAGCAGGTATATTTATGGTTCCCGGTGGCTGATAAATACTAAGATTAAAAATAAGTTCAATTATGTCCATTTTATCGATTTGTAACATCGGGAAACTCTCCGTCGAATTGGCCGCTGCTCGCCGTATTAATAAATCGGCTAAATCTAAAGTCTCCGAATGAGTAATGCCGTTTTCCTATAAATAAAAATAGAATAAAAAAACCATTTCTAAACAGAATCATCTTGCAGGTACTAGTTTAAGCATTTACTTTCGAAAAGCCAATCATTAGCAATCTCCACAATGTGCTTTGCAACAAGGGAACATCAGAAACCAATCGTATATAAAATACTCTGTCCGACTCTGGTGGCCAATTGTCCAGTTTATAGTATTGTTCAGGAGATTCTAAGAGCATGATCTTATGCATCGCGTGCAACAATTCATTTCGTCCAACGGTGTACATCTGCTGTGCTGAATTCTGCAGCCACAGCACAGTTTCGTATTGTATCATGGCCACGAGATCTTGAAATTGATGCAGCAAAGCCGCATCTTTCTTATCTGCACGTTGCGATAATGTCCCTGCTTCCTTTACTTGCGGACTTATTCCTAAGAGCATGCACAGACACAGTAGATCCACTATTGACATAAACATGCGATCCTTAAATTCAAAATTCAACAACTGTTGAGCTATGTCCGGTCGTTCAGACATTAAAGTTCGAACGAAGACGATTAGATTGATGTCGTGTCGACATACACGTATGATTTCCCTAAGCAATGCACGCAATGGCCTCAAGTAATCCTCGCGATTCATCAATAAATCTTGAAAGATCTCTGCAAGCAACTTTGCCGCTTGTTCGGGCAAAGTCTGAAACATTATACCCAACATGGGCATATTGTTTGGATTGCGTGCATTCGATAATTCATTGTAGATTGTATGCTTCAGGATGGTAGCTAAATTCTCTGGATGTAATCCGATCAATTCCTTGACGCCATTCAAGTATAGGTTTATCACAGCCTTCGTCTTTAATCTCATCTTAACCAATTGACTTATAACCTCCACGTCTCTTTGAGTATGAGATGTACAATTGTAGCAAATGTAAATAAGCAATTCTTGCGCGGGTCTCATCAACTTAGGATTGTGCAGCCATACTTCTAGCCTTGGGACAGCGATATTTCTGATCTCAACAAAACCACACGCTGAAGAAAGCAACTTCAAGAAATTTCTCGTAATAGTCTCAGCTTGACGTCTATTTAGTTGTTCCTTTACAGCTTCCAGTACTATTGATTCTATATTTTCCACGCAATGCGCATACCGCGGACTTACTGGAAATTCTATTTTCTCTTTATCTCCAGATAATGATGTCATTGATGCTGCTGGATCCTCATCATCCACTGTAGATGGGCTGGGACAATCCCTTTGCATTAATACCGGAAATTCTGGCTGCAATACAGACTTAGGTGGGTGCCTCGTGTTAAAACCTGTTAGTATGTTGTCAACAAAACCTTTGCATTCCTCATGATCAACCCATACACGTTCTCCAAGAGCATCTTCGACATATAGCTGTAGAAACAATTTTAAAAAATCAATTAAAATATCAAAATTATAAGCAATACAAAAGATTGTAAATAAATAACCTTCACAAATACTTCCGGCCAGTTCTTTTTGTCGTGAAAACCTTTCATCAAGAGATTTGCAGCTAGTACAGGAACTAGTGGACTCACTTTAGTCTTATAGCTATTTTGATTATTTGAATCCCTTCTTAAAAGAGACGATAATGCATGCAGTATGCAATCGTTTGAGAAAATAGATGGGCGGATTTTTGCTAAATATAACAAACCCATATAAAGTAAATTATCAGGCTTCCATCTCAGATTCTTTAGCGTCTTAATAGCGCCACATATTATCCCAATAACTCTATCGCCTTCGTCATTGTCATTAGCCTCAAGTGCCATAGGCACAAAGTCTGCAGGATCAGTATCTATAACTAAAACCTCCCATGCTTCCGCGCTGGAGGAAGGTTGCCGTTGATGGGAGCTGACATGGGTTAACTTAGGCTTCTTCTGTGGAACGTACATAAACGATGATCCAGAAGGAGCCTCTTTCTTTCGGTCATTACCTACATAATGATTTGTATAAACAATAATTTGCAACTGTGAGAGTATCACAAGAAAGAAAGAAGTTATTTACCAGAAGATGTAGAACTGCCACTAGGTTTGGAATGAATAACACCTGGTCTGCTTTTAGAATCAGAGTTATCATTCCGTGAACTCTTTGATCCCAGTGCAAATAAATCGGAAGGATGTTGAGCAATCTTATTTTTTACTGCTCTACCAAGCCCAGTCTTTCCACGCTCCATGATTAATATTTGTTCTATCTAGAATATAAAAAGGTGTACAAAATACTAAATAGGAATGGTTAAGATATTTTAATAAATAAATTTATTATAAATATAATGATACAAAATATAATAAAAAGTAACGTTCAGAATTTAAGTATCGATTAAGAAATACTTAAGTCATAATTTACTGACAATATATACAAAACTAGAAGTTAAATGTTCTAACCTAAAATGTCAATGTCCAGAAATTATTTTCACGAAATAAATCCCGTCAATATCATCGGCAATAAAAATGCATTCATATGCTGATATACATATCGTCTTCCTAGATAGAAGAATGAAATATTTATCATGTGTCTAAATGGTCTAAATTAAGCAACTACAATTCCACACGTATCAATACTGCACTGACATACCACCCGGATCATCGTGATCAATTGACATAATCAACATAACCACATTAATCTCTCTAAGAATCTGTTTTGTGCTATTACATTTCCTGCACTTGAAAAGAAATAGATATATTGTATTATTGTATTAAATGTTGAGACGAGAAAGAGGAAAAATGCAAAAAGTTCAGAATGAATCTAGAGTTGCACTCAACTAGTGCAACACTTGTATGTACACACTGAGCAAATGCAAATCAATTCACATATTTTCACATTTTTCTTGTTTAACTTTTTTAATTATATATTTGTTGTCACCAAAGAAGTTGTGTGCACAATAATCTTATAACTTGTCATAACCTTAACCTTTAGTTTTTGAGGTTTTTGGCATTCTTACTACACGAATTCGGTCGTTCTGAATCAATTTTCATCACTTTTACAAGTATATATAAATTATTATAAATGATTTTTACGTATATTTTGACATCTTTAGAAAGTATTTGTACAGTTATATATTCATAATAAATTGTAGATAAATTGTTATAACTAAGTAAAGTTAACAAAATGAGAAAAATACACTGTTTCATATAAAAATGTAAACAAAAATGTTTAAAGGAAAAATATAGTTCAATATACTAAAATTGATATTCCAAACTACAAAAAAAAAAGTTTAAGTCGGCTGTCCAAAAAGTTTAGTTATTGAGTAACCTGAAAATAATGTTTTTTTAATACGCACGAACTATACATTATTTGTAGAGAAGATATATTGCATTTACATTTTAAACAATACATTTTATTACTGCTATTGTGTTAAAAAAAATTTATAATTTATTAGGAAAATGTTCTTTATAACATTACAGATAATATAATATATAATATTACTGATATTTACACAAGGCCAAAAATCATGTTTATTAAAGGCTAATGTTGTTCTTGACGAAGTAGTAAAAGTAGGCGCTTGTTCTTAATCGACGAGATATGAACGCCGCATTCCCGGGACATGGAAATTGTTCGACACAACGCCTGTTGCAATAAACTGCACTAAAACTTTCTATCTCGCTTTCGTCAAACTTAAAAATACTTACTTATTTCATTTTAAGTACAAGTGTACACTAGTTACTTTAACCAGAAAAAATAGATCTAAAGAGACTAAAGAAAGCAAGAGTAATTCTGCATGTTTGTCTTGATGACTGGACGCCTGTCACGACTTCGCTCTCTATTCAGAGTACTAATCATGTAACTTTTCTCCTGAAAGAAACATAAAAAGTTTTCTCCATTAACTTCGATAATAAAATTTTTCACTTTTTCCTGTAGAGAAATATTTTTATGTCTGTTAAAATAAAATATACTGCAAAATTATTGCAATGTTTAGAGAAATATTACAGATATATTGTTACAATATTTTAATAATTAATCCAATTTATTGTTAAAATATTGTACTGATTAGCACAATCCAAAATACTTTGCAATTGTTTAAAATTCTTTGACGTGATTGGTCTTATCTTTAGTTCCTTACTTGAATGTTCTTTACTAAATATATAACTATAAAACTATAATCATATTAAAGAATACAACAGTTGCAATTAAGCTGTTTTTTCTGCTGAACGCAGTCATTAAAACAATACAATATAGTTCACAATATTGTTGCAATATTTCCAATAAAATATTAAAATTTTAATATAACAGCGATATTGCTGCAATTTTTGTAATACAATATTGCACTATTAAAATATTGCTGCAATATATATTTCGTGCTGCAGGAGAAGTTACGCTCGTTGGACAATTGCATAAACGTAGTTGTAAGAGCTATGGCACTCAAAAAAACATAATTAGTAAGTGAATTGTCCAATCACAGTAGAGATCGTAAGGCCATAACGTAACACTAATCAATCCAACATGTTGATTTCTTCCGACGTGCATCGCCGACGCCTGCATCAAAAAACAGAATTTCGTATCATATTATTGGGTCATCTAAAAAGTATCCGCGATACTTTGTCACTAGATATATGACCATCAACACACATCTAGTGACAAAAAACCGCGGATACTTTTTAGATGACCCATATATTGTATATTGATACAATATAAAATTCTGCTTTTCGATTGGTTGCAGAACGTCATGTAATGATCAATCGGAAGAAAGAATTTTACTAACTTTGATTGACCAATCCAAAAATGCTTCGAAACATTTGCAGCGTAAAGTGGATCGCCCATTGTGTATTCTTTTAGATCATCTAATCGGCATTTTAGATCTAGAAGAATACATCAATAGCAGCGAGTGCTCATTCAACTGTTGAGTTCGCTGAATACAGCCATTGAATAAGTTCAAGAACGGTAAAGCGGCTAGGCATGCTTGCTGAGCGAATGAACATGATTGGTTCTTATCAAGTAGATCCAACCAATCATGTTTAATTGCTCGATGAGCAGACCTAGCCACTTTGTCGACTTGAACGCGCCCATTGTGTTTCCGACTTTACGTTAACAGAAGGAGGGCGCCATCTTCTCTCGCCGTCCTCTTTCATTTTTCCTTTCGTGGACGACGTTAGGGATGTCGCGGAGTGGAGAAGTGAAACTCGTATCCTAACCTTCCAATCGTGGACGACGTTGTTGGAAAAATCCTGACAAGATGGGTCGTATGCACTCACATGGGTAACATAACAATATTTATTATATCATCGATGTAATCTCTTTAATTTTCTGTTCGCTGCGACGCTCGTGATTTACCAAGATTCTCGACGTCGACATGATATAAGAATGTTATCTTGTCGAGATGTGTTCTGTCGAGGTGCACATCCAATGACCATGTGTTTGTAACTCCGTTCTTTTCATTCAATCAATTACCCTCTCAGCTTTATAATTTATAATTTACAGTTGTTGAGCAATTTAATGATTCAGCTTTTTTGTATGCCATGTCTCTTGATAAACCAAGCACATAGCTTTTACGAGAATACATAACCTATCACGTGTACGCATGACCGCGATCTTATTATGACGTTATTTCTCCTGTAGCTGCAATGTCAGTGAAACATTTGTAAAGTACCAGTATTTAATCAAGTTACTGATGCAATGTTATTTTTTTTTGTTAATTTTTAACAGTATAGTAGAAACATGTTAAATAATAAATAACTTAATCTTTTATATCTAATATAAGAAAAAGAGGGCAAAGACAAAGGGTATCATAAAATATTGGATTTAATATATCCAATATATTAAAAATAAACCATAATGCTTATTTTTAATGTATTGGTTATTTTAAATTTTATTTAATATTTTATAACTCTTACATTATTATATTGGTCAATAACTGGTCATTATTTAGCTTTTAACTTTTTATTACCGTTATTCGTTTTTTTATACAATATATAGTTTTAATATTTTTATACAATACTTCTGAAAAATTACTTCCTAAATATTCTTGTGAAATGTACTTAAAAAATTTTAAAGTAAATTTATTTTTTATAAATTAATTATATATTTTTTTAAATTTCATTATATATATATATATATTTTTTTTAGAAAAGGTATATCTCAGTCGGCGCTTCCTTATCGACGAAGTGTACCAACTTGGTTGAAATTAACACCAGAAGATTGTAAAGAACTTATCTACAAACTAGCAAAAAAAGGACATACACCATCTCAAATTGGTAATTTTGATATGCATTTATTTTTCTGCTAATAAAAGCTTTACTAGCTGCTAATTGAAAGGAATCAACATATTTGAAAGCAAACTCTATGCAGGGAATCTTAGAGTTTTTAATTTGATTCTCTCAAATATGTTTGCAAGATTATAAGTGATGTTTGATGTGAATCTGATCATTTGTCATTTCACAATAGGTCATCACTGATACTTTTGTAAAATAACAAGTTTGATAATTATCAAAATGGCAAAAAGAACTGTGTATAAGACAACATACTTTGTATTTTTATAGGTGTCATACTTCGTGATTCACATGGAGTAGCACAAGTACGATTCCGTACAGGAAATAAGATTCTGCGCATTGTAAAGAGCATGGGTCTGGCTCCTGATCTACCAGAGGATCTCTACTACCTGATCAAAAAGGCCGTCGCTGTGCGTAAACACTTGGAGCGAAATCGAAAAGATAAAGATTCGAAATTCCGTTTAATTCTCGTCGAGTCGAGAATTCACAGGTTGGCGCGTTACTATAAGGCGAAAGGATCTCTGCCGCCAAACTGGAAATATGAAAGTTCAACGGCCAGTGCTCTTGTAGCTTGATTTTATATTTACATATACTTTAATAAAATTCAAAGACATCAATTTTTTTAATTAATACTGCCACTACGATTTACGTACTTATTAATTATATACACACGCAATATATGTACACATACACGCACACACACAGTGTCTGTTTGATAATAATGTAATATTTTGTCAGTTAAACTAAACTGGATAGAATAGTCCTCTATCTTTTCGTGATTCATTAAATATTAATTTAGAAGTTATAATTTAGAAATTCATTAAAAATTCACAAATGAGCAAAAATAATTTAAAATAATCCTTCATTAATATAATGGTCTTACAAACGGTCTTATTAAATGATCTTATTAAATGGTCTTACATACGAATTAGACAAAATTAACAGAAATTTTGCTAAGCCAAGTATTTTTCGGATTCTTGAGATTGATTTTATATTTAATACTTTCTTTCTATATGCATAATAGGTCAATTTAAAATTCTTTTTTTATTTATTCCGATTTGAACGGAATGATAAAAATGTAAAAGTCCGTGCTACGCACGGACTAAGAACATAGAATTTTTAATTAATATTCATCCGATACCACCAGATATTCCACTTGACGAAGTAGCAAAAGTAGGTGCTTATTTTTAATCGACGAGAACACCATACGGTGTGACATGAACGCCATACGGTGTCCTCCGCATTCCAGATCCCGGGATATGGAAATTGTTCGACACAACGCCTGTGTTGTTTGTCGCTGCAATAAACTGCACTAAAACTTTCTATCTCGCTTTCGCCAAACTTAAAAATACATACTTATTTCATTTTAAGTACAAGTGTACACTAGTTAGTTTAACCAGAAAAAATAGATCTAATGCAATTTTGACATATGTCACTATTTCTTTCTCTTCGCCGTCATTGTTAAGTTCTTTAATTCTCACTTCTCGAAATAAATTACGGCCCGCGCGCCATGTGCTCGGTGGGCCTTACCTTTGACAATAGTGAATTGAGCGGACGCGCGTATTCGGCTATCTTTAAACGTTAATATCTCGTTAATTATTGCGAGCATTACAAAATGGTAGAGGATTTTTCTACTCAATTTAGTCCACTCTACCTGCTCGGGACGAGTAGGGCCGTATATTCATGACACCTTGTATATCAAAGAACATTTCATATATAAACTCAATTATGTGAAAATGTTACATAAAAAAATTAAAGTTTTTTTTAAATAAATTAGTTTCAACTTGTTTTTATATCTTGTAATTTAAGTTGCAATTTTTTAAAACTACTATACGTATATTTAATTTAAAAATCTCAAGTATATTATGGAAATAAGTTACATAAAAAAAATTACATCAAATCTGAAATTAATGTTTATTTATTTAAAACAATATTTTATATGAAAAAAATTGTCAATTAAATTGTAATCCATAAATAGTATATTGTTACAACACATAACTCGTTTTTAGATATTTTTAAGTATAAATAAGTTATTACCGATCGTCTAGTCAAGCTGCTTTCAGTACACCCCATTAAAAAACGCTTCAAAGCATTTGTAACATCGTGTTGACCGTACCCAAAAATTTGCAATATGATTAATTTATATGTTTAAATCTATAATAAATCAAAAGCAAGAATTAATTGTATTAAAGAATTTTACAACAGTTTTACAAAAGAGCTTTTTCTGCTGAACGCAGCCAATGGATGCAATCGGTATTATTTGCTCACTGAGCGCTTAGTGAACGAACGCAGCCATTGGTGTATTCTTCTAGATCATCCAATTAGTATTTTAGATCTGGAAGAATACATCAATAGCAGCGAACGCTGATTCAATAGTTAAGTTTACTGAACGCAGCCATTGAGCGAGTTCAAGAACGGTAAAGCGGCTAGGCATGCTTGCTGAGCGAATGAGCATGATTGGTTCTTATCAAGTAGATCCAACCAATCATGTTTAATTGCTTGATGAGCAGACCTAGCCACTTTGTCGACTTGAACGAGCCCATTGTGTTCCGACTTTACGTTAACAGAAGGAGGGCGCCATCTTCTCTCGCCGTCCTCTTTCATTTTTCCTTTCGTGGACGACGTTAGGGATGTCGCGGAGTGGAGAAGTGAAACTCGTACCCTAACCTTCCAATCGTGAACGACGTTGTTGGAAAAATCCTGACAAGATGGGTCGTATGCACTCACATGGGTAACATAACAATATTTATTATATCATCGATGTAATCTCTTTAATTTTCTGTTTACCGCGATTTACCAAGATCCTAGGCGTCGACATGATATAAGAATATATCTTCGACATTCTGTGTGTGCACATCCAGTGACCATGTGTTTGTGACTTCGTTCTTTTCATTCGAACGATCAATTATCCTATCAGCTTTATAATTTATAATTTACAGTTGTTGAGCGATCTAATGATTCGGTTTTTTTGTATGTATCTTGATAAACCAAGCACGCTGCTTTTATGAATACATAACTTATTGGGTCATCTAAAAAGTATCCGGTTTTTTGTCACTAGGTGTGTGTTGATGGTCATATATCTAGTGACAAAGTACCGCGGATACTTTTTAGATGACCCAAATATGTATCACGTGTATGCACGGTATAACTGCGATCATATTATGATGTTATTTCTCTTGTAATTGCAATGTCAATAAAACATTTATCAAGCACAAGTATTTAATCAAGTTACTGACATATAATGTTAATTTTTTTGTTAATCTTTAACAGTACATGTTTAATAATAAAGAACTTAATCTTTTATATCTAATATAAGAAAGAATCAAAGACAGACAAAGACAAAAGGTATTATTGAAAGTATTGGATTTAATATATCCAATATATTAAAAATAAGCCATAATGCTTATTTTTAATGTATTGGTTATATTAAATTTTATCTAATATTTTATAATTCTTACATTATTATATATCAATAACTGGTCATTATTTAACTTTTAACTTTTTATTACTGTTATGCATTTTTTTATATAATATATAGTTTTAGTATTTTCATACAATACTTCTGAAAAATTACTTCCTAAATATTCTTGAGAAATGTACTTAAAAAATTTTAAAGTATGATTTATTTTTTATAAATTAATTATGTATATTTTTAAATTTCACTATATATATTTTTTTTTTAGAAAAGGTATATCTCAGTCGGCGCTTCCTTACCGACGAAGTGTACCAACTTGGTTGAAATTAACACCAGAAGATTGCAAAGAACTTATCTACAAACTAGCAAAAAAAGGACATACACCATCTCAAATTGGTAATTTTGATATGCATTTATTTTTCTGCTAATAAAAGCTTTACTAGCTGCTAATTGAAAGGAATCAACATATTTGAAAGCAAACTCTATGCAGGGAATCTTAGAGTTTTTAATTTGATTCTCTCAAATATGTTTGCAAGATTATAAGTGATGTTTGATGTGAATCTGATCATTTGTCATTTCACAATAGGTCATCACTGATACTTTTGTAAAATAACAAGTTTGATAATTATCAAAATGGCAAAAAGAACTGTGTATAAGACAACATACTTTGTATTTTTATAGGTGTCATACTTCGTGATTCACATGGAGTAGCACAAGTACGATTCCGTACAGGAAATAAGATTCTGCGCATTGTAAAGAGCATGGGTCTGGCTCCTGATCTACCAGAGGATCTCTACTACCTGATCAAAAAGGCCGTCGCTGTGCGTAAACACTTGGAGCGAAATCGAAAAGATAAAGATTCGAAATTCCGTTTAATTCTCGTCGAGTCGAGAATTCACAGGTTGGCGCGTTACTATAAGGCGAAAGGATCTCTGCCGCCAAACTGGAAATACGAAAGTTCAACGGCCAGTGCTCTTGTAGCTTGATTTTGTTTGTTTGAAAAAAAAAGTAAATTGAGATCTTCGAAGTTTATTAAAGCATAATATGTAAATATTATGCTTTAATAAACTCGGAAGACATCAAATTACTTTTTGTTTTTATTAATATTGCCAATACACTACGAATTATGTTATATACACGTGATGTATATGTACACATATACACGCACGTACATACAGCCTGTTTGAATAAATGTAAATACTTTTTCAGTTAAACTAAATTGGATAGTATAGTCCTCTCCTTCTCCTCCTCCTCCGTCCATAATCCTCTGAAAGGATATGATGACACTTCTATTATATGCCTGTGGTGCGCACGCTGATTGTACAGTCATAAGGGACCTAGTTTAACGTCAATTCCGAATGACGATTTTGTTTATAAAAGTGTACATGGCAAGGATACTCTCGGTGGTTTGCCATTGCCTGTTGGGAGGAACTACGAGCATACGAAAATTTTTTGGTTCTGCCTAGAGTCGAATCCAGGAACTCTGGCATAACAGTCTCGTACGCTGCCACGCTTGTGCTTCTGAGTATATAGTTCTTTCTACTTTTTTTCGTAATTCATTAAATATTAATTTAGAAATTGTAATTTAGAAATTCATTAAAAATCCGCAAATGAGCAAAAATAATTCAAAATAACTTTCATTAACAAATTAATAAATAGTATCCAGATCAACAGTTAAACGAGCTATAATTAGATTTTGTGTGTGTGTGTGTGTGTGTGTGTGTGTGTGTGTGACAAAACAAATTTCATTATTTCACAATATAAATTTCCACTGATACGTTTCGACTATACTTAGTCCTCATCAGTCGCAGCAATATAATTATCTCATATAACAAAAATTAAATTAACATATTTTAAGGATCATCTTAACTTCGATTTTCAGTAGTCAGTATAAACGCAACTATATTATATTTAAACTTCTCTAGATATCAAACTTTTTGTAGGAATAGAAAAGAGATAAACTTAATATTTAAATCTGGACCAGGTACTCTTCATATTTTAAAGAAAAAAAATTTTAATAATTGTAATAATTATAAATTTCAAAAAATTGGTGTAGATTATAATTTAGAAACTATAAATAAATTCTCACGCAGGATAATTAATACATGGGACAAAATTAAGATTTCTGTCTAGTGGGAGATTTCAAACGCAACACAGAGGGCGACCTGGAAGAGTAACAGAGTAACAACTCGCTCTTTCTCTCGCGCATGACCGTGGTCAACTTTGCCGCATCAATATCAAAGGTGCAGAGTGGTGCGGATTGTGGACACGTTTGCGCTACTGTGTCGTAGTTCGTAGTGCAACCAAAATCTGTTGATTTCTCGTCATAAGATATGTCGAAGATGGTGAGTACCATGCAGATCGTGAAAACCAAGCGCGGATTTTGTCGCCATCGCAAATGGGCGATGCCACCGGGAGTTGTCGGTTTCGCGGATAAGAGCGCGTGCGAGGAGCCTCTGTACAATCTGCTCCGCTCTATCGTCCCTCCCCCTTTGAATCGAAGCCACATCAATAACTCCCCTTCATCATGCTTGTTGTCTTGCATAAAATATAAGGTAACGTAATCTTGTATGCTTCAGCGGATGAAAGCAGTGAGGTGTCCCACGGATGAGCTCAGCCTCTCCAACTGTGCCATTATCAACGCCGACGATTTTCCTGATGATGTCAGGTAAGAATTCATGATTCAACACTCGTTTCATAATTGTTTTACGTATGATTGTCTCTAAAATCGATTGAGAAATTAAATATTTATATTTTACTTAGTTCATAAATTAATGCATATTTATATTACATATATATGTTCACCTGTGTCTTAAAATTAATCCTAGGTGAAATATAAAAATAAGCTGAGTTTAGAAAAATGATTGATTATACAAAAGAATGTATTTTAAAGAATATTTTTATTGTAAATTTATATCATGTAATTTATTAATTTGAGGAATTTATTATATAATATTCATACAATTATAATTATTTTATAAATATCCATATAATTGTTAGTGTCAGTTATAGAAATTTAAGTTAGGTTAGTTTATAAATTATACATATTCAAGCAATGTAAAATAATCTGGCTACATTTACACCGTGGCCTACAATAGATGTCCTGTAAGTTAAACAAAAACATCTATCGTATAGATTGTGGAATAGGCGCATGTTGTAAATGTAGTCAGTGATGAAGACAATAAATTATTTATCTCATTTATTTATCTTATAAAATATACATATATTTTAAAATAAAAACTCTAAAACATTTTATAGTTTTATTAATTTATATAAACTCAATTGCACAAATTAATATTTATATAAATTTGTTTTATTTTAAAATTTCTCAAAAATTTACAAGAGTTCTTTTATAGACTATACAGAGTCATGTATATTTTTAAATCATGATGCAATAAGTATACTGATTGATATGTTTATTTTATTGTCTGTTACAGGCATATTGAAGTAACTACAGCACCAAATTATCATTTCGTATTTACTGTGAGAACACATCATGAGATTCCACGTGGCACAGTTGGCTTTAGCTTACCTCAACGAAAATGGGCAACATTGTCTCTCAATCAAGAGATTGAAGTTCGGCCATATCATTTTGATCCAACATCTAACACAGAATGTTTATGCAACATCGTTTTGGAAGCTGATTTCCTGCAGAAAAAAACGTATGTTAATTGGAAAAGCTATATACACATATGACAAAAAACTAAAATATTTATATGGTAATTTATAAAATATTTTATAAAATATTTTGTAATTAAATGAACATAATTTATACACAAATGCAAAGAATTTGAATTTGAATACCATAGTCTTCCATCAACTTTTTTTTAATTGTTATATTAATATATTGTTACTCCAGTGTCACTTTGGAACCATACAATACGGATGAAATGGCTAAGGACTTCTTGATGCAGTTTTCCGGGCAGGCATTCACCGTGGGTCAGCAGCTGGCATTTCAGTTTAAGGATAAGAAACTGCTTGGATTAGTTATCAAAAGTTTGGAAGCTGCCGACTTGTCAGCCATCAGTTCGGGGCAAAGTACGATGCCTAAGAAGACAAAAATGGGACGTTGCTTGGGTGACACTATAATCCAGTTCGAGAAAGCAGAGACCTCCAGTTTGAACCTTGTTGGACAGTCTAAAGGGAAAGCTGTCCGACAGGCGATTATCAATCCAGATTGGGACTTTCAGAAAATGGGTATTGGTGGCTTGGATAAAGAGTTTAGCGCCATTTTTCGAAGAGCCTTTGCATCCCGTGTTTTCCCAACGGAGATTGTCACTCAATTGGGTTGCAAGCATGTAAAAGGAATCTTGTTGTATGGACCACCTGGTACAGGAAAGACGTTAATGGCTCGGCAAATAGGTACAATGTTAAATGCAAGGGAACCGAAAATTGTAAATGGTCCACAAATTTTGGATAAATATGTTGGAGAAAGCGAGGCTAATATCAGAAGATTGTTCGCTGAAGCAGAAGAAGAAGAAAAGAGGGTAAATAATTAAAAATATATATTATTATTTGGACACAGTATGTATATAAATTGAATTCTCTTTACATGTAACAAGGGAAAACATTTAAGAATAATATTTTTTTAGCTTGGACCAAACAGTGGACTTCACATAATCATATTCGACGAAATAGATGCTATTTGTAAATCTCGAGGTAGTGTTGCTGGAAACACAGGGGTTCATGATACAGTGGTTAATCAGCTTCTTGCAAAAATTGATGGTGTCGAACAATTAAATAACATTCTTGTTATTGGTATGACTAATAGAAGAGATATGATTGATGAGGCTTTGTTAAGACCTGGCAGATTGGAGGTGAAGAATTTATTTAATAAGACAAAAAGTTTTTGTAAGCTGAACGTACACGAATGCAAATATGAATAGAATGTTTTTAGTTCAATTCGCGTTAATTCAATACAGTTTGATATGTCTTCTTAAGATATATCTTTTTATTCGTTATTTAATATTATTTTAAGTGTATTTTTATTTTCCATGCTTAAAGTTGCAAATGGAAATTAGCTTACCAGACGAACATGGACGGTACCAAATTCTTAATATCCACACATCCCGAATGAGAGAATATAAAAAAATAGCGTCTGATGTAGACTTAAAAGAGATGGCCACTTTAACTAAGAATTTTAGTGGTGCAGAATTGGAAGGTTTAGTTAGAGCAGCCCAAAGTACCGCCATGAATCGATTAATTAAAGCTTCCAGTAAGGTGGAAGTAGATCCAGCTGCAATGGAAAAGCTTATGGTATCTCGAAGTGACTTTTTCCATGCATTGGAACATGATGTTAAACCAGTAAGTGATCAAAAATTGAAAATTTTTATTATCTATTGAATAATTATTTTTACAATTGAATTCTGTGAATGTATATTAACTAATTATTCTTATTTATATATTTATTTATATAAAACATAACTAAATTATATTTTCACATCTTTTAGGCATTTGGTACAAGTGCTGAAGCATTGACCCAATTGTTAACTCGTGGAATTATTCACTGGGGAAGGCCAGTGGTTGAAATACTTGCTGATGGCGGTCTATGCATTCAACAAGCTCGGGCGACTGAAGGATCTGGACTTGTTTCTGTTCTTTTGGAGGGACCACCGAACAGTGGAAAGACGGCGCTTGCCGCACAAATTGCAAAGAATTCAGACTTTCCATTTGTTAAAGTGTGTACACCTGAAGACATGGTCGGTTTTATTGAATCGGCAAAATGTCTTTCGATACGAAAGGTATGACTATATAACTTATTTTATATTTCTCTTACATTTATCTATAAATATATATTTGTAATTATATCTGATGTAAAGCTTAAAATAATCACCATTTGTACATTTTAGGTGTTTGATGATGCATATCGTTCGCAACTCAGCTGTATTTTAGTTGATAATATTGAACGTCTTCTGGATTACGGCCCAATTGGACCAAGATATTCTAATCTAACATTACAAGCACTTTTGGTGTTATTAAAGAAATCGCCGCCGCCTGGCCGTAAACTGTTAATTCTATGTACTTCTAGTCGCAGGTAAGATAAAGATTTTTTTCCATGGAAGGAAGTGATTTAAAAATGTATTCTTAATAATATATTTCTTTTTGCAGACAAGTTTTAGATGACTTGGAATTACTTCCAGCATTTAATACTATCCTTCATGTGCCTAATTTGTCAAGCCCTGATCATTTGTTAAGTGTGTTAGACGAAGTTGATCTCTTTTCAAAACATGAAATGGCTTCTTTGCATGCAAAGCTTCAAGGAAAACGGTAAGATATATGGTATATGGGACCTACAATTTAACGCCAGATCTAAACGGCGCTGGTGATCAAAGATCTTCTTAATCACCAGATGTCATTTTTGGCTCCTTAAACGCAAAAAATCACATATGGGGACGCAGGTGGGATTGAATCCGATCTACAGATCGCGAGTCAATCGCACTGAGTGGAAAGCCACTCGACATCTAATATATGTATACTTTATTATGATATATTTTATCACTGCATTTTATGATTTCAGAGTATTCATCGGTATTAAGAAATTGCTTTGCCTAATAGATATGGCGCGTCAAGTGGAACCAAGTTACAGAGTCGCAAAATTCTTATCGAAACTAGAAGAAGAAGGCGGTCTAGAGTAAGATGTATTCCATTTCGAACTGCGTTACTTTTGGTAGTATAGAAAAAGAAAAGGCAAATGTTTTTGAGAGTAAAGTCGTTTCAAATTTAAATCATTTAAGTTGAATCGACTTTTATCATCCCAAAACGAATGCATTTTCAAATTGTAGTAATTTAAATGTAGAAATTTATAGCTTCTGTGTATAAGTGATATAGATATAATCAGTGATATCTAGATCTTCTCTGTATTACAATGAGTTCCCATATAACAAGTAGATAATAGATACCAGCTTGTATTGTGATCAGCATATCTAAAAACACGTAATTAACTCTGTATTTTGAAGTACAAGTACATTATTGCAAATATTTAAACAAGCGTTATCAGTTTTATAAATCGCAGAAATGAATATCATATTTTCGTATGATATTTTCATATATAAGTATTTTTTTATGATTCAATTTGATTTAGCTCTGATTAACTCTAGCAAACTTATTCATTTTATAGACTTTTAACAGCGTGATAGATTTATTTGTTAGGCCTGTATTTGAAATAATTTGCGACTTGAACAGATATTTAATTGTTGCATAATAATGTACAATTATTGTATAGTTACTAAACGGAAACATATATATGTAAAAAAAATGGAAATATTTAAAATGACACGTACAATACCTAATTTTATTGTAAGGATTGTCGGTTACATTATACTGAGTGTATTTCTCTCTTTCTTATATGACTTATGTATCTTTAATACGCGATTAAATCGGTGAAATATTTATATTAAAAAAATTGTACAAGCAGTACTTATTTAGCTTTAGCTGCTTAATAACAGATGATTGCCAATGTCGTTTATTGTTATTTAAAAATTTGAAGATAATTCTTCATCTTTCTAAGTTATAATTGTAATTATAACTTAGATGGAAGAAGAACATTTCTATAAATAGCTTTAGCACAAAATTGCAATAAAAGCAAGTGAATAAAGAGTGCGAACAAAGCTGGACGTGTTTCTATGGTTGTACATTACGTGATACATATTTATTCCAGCACAGATATTTTTAAAGAACAATATCTTGAATGTGTACACAAATTTGTGATTCTAGAACAGTGCTTCCTATTTGTGACAAATTTGCTACTTTATTGGAGAGAGAAATATAATATAGGAGAGTATGTCTATTTAAACAATAGTTCAGTAATGTCATAGTTATTAGCAGATTAAATAGCATATTAAGCAAATAAGATAATTGATAAAGTATTTTCCACGCTAGATCAAACACTCTATATTATTTTAATATACGATTAAATCAATATAATTTAAATAATTTCTCCATCATGTTACTGCATCATAAGAAAAAGTAATGTATTTGCTTAATTAATCAAATTTTTATTATGCGTGTGTAATAAAAAAAAATTGATTCAAATAATATTAGGAAGTAAAATAAGAAGAAAAAGAATATTCTAAATACGAATATTTTTTTTCATTGTGAAAGATATCATAAGAAAGTAAAATTTATAAAAAGAGGAAACCTGGAGTGTTAACAATCTTCTTGTACATGCTAAAAGATTTATATTAAAAAACGTTAGGAAACACTGTTCTAGTTTATAATTGAGAAAGCATTATTTATAAGGACATGACAGATTGACACTTATCCGTAAGATGATGAGTAGACCTTGCGGTATTCTACTTTTAATTATTGAATAGCAATAAACATAGCTATATACAAAGAGTACTTGTTATATTCTCGTATGCCGTGTATTTATTGTTGAGTGCATCTGCGAGTGCACATGTATATTATATGCAATGGATAATGTGCACATGTTGATTCGATGTTTGTCACTGCAATTTGGAGAGAAAAAAATGATAATAGAATAGTCAAGGACAGCGGAATATTAGTCAATATCTGTGTCAATAATTCTACTATCTTCAGGGCGTATCAGTATAAAGAGAAGGAACATTCCAATTGTCTCGAGACATATTTATTCTGTTACGAGTGATCTCAACGAACAATAATGGCAAGAACACGTTACACACATATGTACTTTTTTTTAGTTCGAATTAAGAATTAATAGATCAATGATTATGTAATGTGTGTTCACGAAAATTTTCCAAAAGTCACTTGACTTTGTGTCAGGAATATAGCCCTCCATCATTTACCCTAAAAGAATTAGGTAGATCTTGTAAGAATGAGACGTCGATTTAAAGTTAATAATTTTGACTACAAGTAGTGCAACTTTTAAAGTTCTTATACCAAATATGATCACAAATACACATGCACAGATACATACGACTTTTTTCGCGTTCATTGAATTTTTTACTGAAATTAAAAATGAATTGCGTTAATGTTTTTTTAAATTTTTTTGCAATTGATCAATATAACTAAGAAATTATTTCAAAAATATTTTCCTTTATTGCACATCTGCATGATTTATTGATGAAATTTTTCGTCTTGTTCGTATGACTGGCAAACTGCTTTTCAAAGAATTGTGATGTAAAAAATAAATTTTCGATGACATATTAACGCCGATAATATATTCTTAAAAGCGGTTATCACTAATATACAGTACTCTGTTAAAAAAAAAGAAATTTGCTTCCATTACATGTAAGCAGATAGGATTAAAAATATTTAATGTTGAGTAACTTAAATTTAACGTTTACTTATATTAAATTTCATGCATCTATATAAAATTTAATAAAAAATGTACTGAATTTCGTAAAATTTTATGAAAAGTACACTAAATTTCATGTACTTAAATATACTTTTCAGTTGCAGATACATTAAATTTAATTAGTATCATAAAATTGAATTTATAATTTGTGTAACTTAAAAGTACATTAAATTTTCAACTATGTTTTCCGAAAAAATTTGAAATCACAATCTTCACGCAATCCCATGTAATGAGCTCGTTTGTTGCAATATAAAATTCAAATTTGACACGTTAAGTCAGTACAGTATTTATACGTGAAATAAGGTGCGTGTACGTACAGATTTATAGTCATAATTTGATCTCCGAACTTTAAAAATCGCGCTACTTGTACCCCTCAAAATTCACAGGCTTAAATCAATACCGTATTTTTATAAAATCTAACTTCGTCAATTGCTTTGAGGAAATAATAGAGGGTCGTGTTCTCAACATAATTAAATCCATATGGGAAATTTTAAAAGTTGAAGTCGGGCACACAGTAAATTTGTTATTAGAATATAATAAGTTATTTCAATTGCAAATTATTAACAAATACTAATATAAGTTTATTTATTTTTTTATACAATTGCGTTAATTATATCTGTTATGGCTTGAGGAATTCGTCAAGCTAATTATATGCATTATATGTGTATAAGAAACGAATTATAGACGTCATACATATTGCAGGCGTATATTATGAAGAAATTTCGCTTGTGCAGTATTTCTTGTAATATAATCAACTATTTGTCTCTGTATTAATCAATGTGATCTGCTATCGATGCAAGACAGAAATAAAATATTATACCCACAAATATAGAAAGTCTTCAATAACGTCTCGTCGTATAAAAGAATCAAGTGAATAAAGTTAATACACATTTATTTTCACAATAAAATATTCTTGAATATGAAAATGGAAGGTCAGGCATAATAAGTCTGACACACTGCAATTATGTGTGTATATATACATATATGATTATTTCATACGATTTATTTCATATCTAATTTGACAAGAGTTATAAGAACGATTTTCTGTTTATTTATCGTAATTTATTCTTACTGTGTTAAATTTTATAATATATGGACAAATATAGTAATATCAATAAAAATTAGTGTTATCAGCAAACAGAAAGCTAAACTACATAACATAATTATAGGATACATATACATATGTATATCTTAACTAATATAATGTGCGCAGTAATTTCATGCTCAATATATATTTTATTTTATATAATATATATATATATGTATATACTATATATAATATATATAATAAAATAAATCCAAAATAAATATAATTCATTTTGTAGTTCATATATA
>NW_011626826.1:1019775-1077012 GCF_000204515.1 Acromyrmex echinatior | reverse complement strand
TATATATATATATATATATATATATACGATGTCAGTACAAAATCCCATGTTATAATCGATTTAAATGCTAAAATATCATTCGTCGATACCACTCTTAATATATATTGATATCTGTTTTCCCTGGTCCACGATAGCGGAATGCTTTTATCATGGGAGTATAATGTTCTTACACAATATGACGCAATCTCCTTGTGTATGCAGTTGACTAACAGAGGAAAAAAGCGAAAGTGCAGTGAGTGTAGTGCAATTCTTAAGCAAGATCATTTTTAGATAACTGCATGATTTAGAAATGAAAACGGATGCAAGCGATCCTTGGCGTGGAACGCGTGCGGAAGCTGCGGTCGACGACGACACGCCGAACGATCGTTTTGAAGATTCTTTCTTGGACGAAGACCGTCCAAGTCACCGCCGATTGTCCGACTCTGAGCAATATCTACAAAAGCTGTGTAAGAATGACTGATTCACGCCTTTGATTTTTTTCTATGATCTCTAATTCTTTTCTGATAATTCTAATTCCTTTTCTGTGACAGATTCTAGGTTGAAAGTACTTCAGGGAGGTACCACAAAAAAGGATCTTGTGACGTCGTTATCAGTGGCAAAGGAGGACTGCATCGCGCGTTTAATCACCTCTGGGAACAATCCCCAGTCTGAAGAAGAAGCTGAATTGGCGTCGAATCCTCTAGTACGGCACATAGCTCCTCATCTGCAGGTGAGCATCTGGATGATAATGGTCAATAATAATAATAATGATATGATTATGATAATGATTGAGAATATGATTCTTATGACATTTATTTGCTAAATCCAGGCCATAAAGATTTCTTCTAAATTGCGTGTTGTATAAGAATCTTTCAAAATAATGAGCAATAAAATCCTTAGATTCTAAGGCTTAGAATTTAGAATATAACATATACATACATCTGTCTATATATCAATCAAATGTCAACACAATATGTCTATGGGTATGGTCAATGCGATGTCGAAAATGCTTTGAAGCGTTTTTTAATTAATTTTTAATAAGTCAGTTTGTAAAATTCTTTCTTCTAATTTATCCATCAAATGCTTCAAAGCATTTGTAGTGAGACTTTGACCACAACCTATATATCAGACTATATATGTTTATCATTTATCAGAATTTTATCTGGGTAATTATTTAGAATATTCCTTCCCCCCTCCCCCAACCTCAAATCTTAATATAAATACACTTATCTGACATGTTTTCATTCAAAACGAAAGAACCTGGCAAGAAAATGCAGCGATACTTTAATTATACAAAACAAATTCACTGTTTTAAAAACAGAAATTCACTGCTTTACAAATAAAAATTCACTTTAAGCTCACTCAAATTCTTTGCATTAGCAGTGAATTTGTATTATTAAAGCAAAGAATTTGTATTTTTAAAGCAATGAATTTATGTTTATAAAGCAATGAATTCGTGTTTTTAAAACAGTGAATTTGTTTTTTAAAGCAGTAAATGTGTTTTTAAAGTAGTAAATTTGTGTAATTAATGCAGAATACGTATAACATATACACAGCGCTATATTTGAATCAGGATAACAAATCAACCTATAAAGTCTCCAACTTTAACGCTTAATAATTCGATTCACGAGGCCAACTGCGGCGTTTTTTTTTGCTACATTCTTTCGTTTTGAGTGAAAACGTATCGAATGAGTATATTTTTATTAAGATTTTAGATGGGGGGGGGGGGAGGCTATTCGAAATAATTACCCTTATTTGTAACAGAGTCTTATCAAAGTTTTATTTTGTTTGTAAACATATAATATTGATATTTATGTTGTAGGCTTTAACAGCCAGCGAATTAGTTCATCTTCTGAAAGCAGATGTACTTCAAACAACCATACAGGCGGAGCAAGAACAAAATAATACAGAGGAATTACAAATAAATCCATCAACAGAGCCATCAACAGAATATAAGCCAGAGCTTAATAATTAGTTTCCATAAATTTACAACATAAGACAACCATGTCGATTGAAGCATTGTCTGGCAAAGTTTTTCTACTGGTAACTGGTGCAAGTCGTGGAATCGGTCGCCAAATTGCGATAACATTTAGTTCGATGCTGGAGGAAGGCTCGCGTGTTCTTTTATTAGCGAGAAATAAAGATGCGTTGCAAGAAGTCGCGAAAAATATACCTTCTAAAATAAAAGTTTGTACTATTAGTGCAGATTTAAGTAAATCAACTGATACAAAGTTCGAAGGTAAATTAAAAAAAAGTTTCCATTTTCAAGCGTTTTTTTAAATACAGATATAATCGCTGAAAAAAAATGTATTTCTTTTATAATGTTCTAGAATTTCTATCGGAATCTTTGAAGGAAACTACTCCCGATGCGTTTGATCGAATGGTTCTAATACATAATGTAGGCTCCATGGGCAATATTTCTCAAGCTGTAAATGACATATGGGACCTGCTGTATTAAATACGGTGGTCATGAATATATTTAATAGTAAAACTATTAAGAAGATGGTTATCAATATTACATCTTTGTATGCAATTCAAGCAGGCGTTGGTTGTGGTCAATATTGCTCGGTGAAAGCAGCACGAGAAATGTACTTTAAGGTATACATACATGTTTTTTAATATATTCTATCCATGTAATCACGAAATAGATATATTTTTTTTCAATATGCTTTTTTCTTTGTACAGGTTTTTGCTTTAGAAAACCCCGATGTGAATGTATTGAATTATGCACCTGGACCTGTCGACACGGATATGTTTACAATGGTTTGCGAAAAAATAATTGATCCCAAAGCTAAAAAGGCATTTAATGAGATGCGAGAAAAGAAAACTGTATTGACCACAGAGCAGACTGTTAATCGCCTTGTGCAAGTCTTGAAAGAGCATAAGTACAATTCGGCCGATCATGTGGATTATTATGATAAGTTGTGAAAAGTAAAAATAACATTATTTATAGAGAGAAATTTTCAGTAAATAAATTTATTCTTTTATATTGAAAATAATTTTGCTTTATATTTTTAAAGATGAAGAAAGTGAACTTACGAAATAATATAAAAATATACATAGAATTTCTGTCTCTATAAATACTTGATCTATGCAACATACTTTATCTGAGAGACCTCCTAGGAATATCTTAGGACGTTCGTAAAACATAAGAACATTCCTTGAAAATCTGTGCTGTTTAGGTAATATGTACAATTTTTCTTTCTTGTTAAATAAATAACCAAAGTTAATAATATTAGAATAACAATTAATGTATCTACAAAGAAGTTGTGCAATTTTATTTTTAATTTTTTTTAAGTCTCAAGTTAAGTCATAAAATGGTTATCATATTTTTATGTGCCTACTTTAATTTCATATGAATTCTATTTTGTACTTTCGCTTGTAAAATATTGCAATATAAAAAAATGTTAAGAATGTCCATAAAAATACATATATATGAAAAGTACTAACACTTTCTTTCCTCCGTCATAAAAACAGATTACACATCGAGCATCAAATTATAAAAATGCGAGGCCATTAATTGGAAATTATTTACAATAATTAAAACATTTAAAAGAGTATATATACATGGTTTTTATTCACAAATCTAAAAATCTATAAATATACAATAAAGAATACTTTACATATTGTTAAAAATATACGAGAATATTTCTTCTTACATTTAGCTAATCATTTGATTTATTTTGAGCAGGGACATTTGTGCTTGTGTCTTCTTGATAAGATATCAACGAGTCATTACTATCTTCTGTTATTGGAATATAAGACACGGTGATGTTTTTTATTACTTGTATTTGAATATATATCAATATCACAATAGTTATGACGTAAAATACTGTCGATAAAAACCACACTGGAAGAGGATATAAAGGTGGCATGTAGTGGGAGTACAGAAAAGTATACAGAGAATCTGCTGCAAATGGTAACAGTGTCTCTAGAGTCATAGCTACAGAGAAAATCTTTCCTGTTGAAATAAATACATTTTTTAATATACTCTTTACAAGATTAATGTAAGTATTTCAGAAAACCATTAGAGATTGTACACAGAATAAGAATATTTTATCTGGCACGAACCTATCTAGCAAACAGCAACAAATAGTAACATAAACCTTAATTATAATTTCTCATTTAACATTTGTTATTATATAATTATATATTATATTAGAATTATATTATTAAATAAGAAATTATATTAACAGTTATGTTATTGTTAGTTGCTTGTTAGGTGCTTGCTAGATAAGTTTTCTTTCTTTTTATAGTTCATTTTATAACCATTTATTAAAATCAAAATAGAAGGTTTTACCTGCGTCCTGCACAGGTACTGCCTTGGATAATATAGCACGTATCATCGGTCGAGATATGTCACCAAACATTCCTAGAACCATTGATAAATACATATGCCAAGACAACCATGTAAAGGCACGTATCAAGGCACTACCAAAAGACGATATAATAGATATGATAGCAATTACAGTCTCTGGAAATCCTAAATCATTCATAAATTCTTGATAAATTATTACAACAAATAACGAATTGTGTTAAAGTATTGTTAAAGCGAACCTGCATATTTCCGCATTACTTTGATACCAATTATCGTACCAAGTGCTTGCACTACAATATCTGCAGCATTATAAACAGAATACTGTTGCATGGTCCAGCCAAGCCGCGCGCTTGCGAACAGATATCCAATACTGAGATAGCCTTCAAAGACAATCAAGAGAAATGAAAGACAAGCTACGCAGCTCCAGACTAATGATCTATTGAATCCGTGTCTCTTCCTAACACACGTATCAATAAGATCTTTTATTAACGTTAAGTCAAATATATTGCAGATACCCTGTAAAGATAAATAAAAGCGATGATTATTCGCTATTCATTTGAAATATTCATTATAATTCATCTTCTAATAATCTAGTCTCTAATTGTAATTTGGATTGTGCGTCTACTTCTTTCAAATTGACTTGACTTAATGAACGCTTTGAAACACCTACGGAAGTTTGACTCTGTACAGTTTCCGGGACAAAAAGTAATATGTACAATGTTGCCAGAATGCAGAGCACAGTCGCAACACTGAATACAGCAGTGTAACCGCATGCGTCAAATATCGCTGGACCAGAAAGCAATCCAATTAATAGACTGAGAGAAATCAACGTTTGTAAAAAGGCGAAATGCCATGCTCGCTCTTTATCGTCTATTATATCAGTGATGTAACACGTTGAAGCTAATAGCAATACGCTTAGGCCACCAAAGAGAGCAACAGGAATATAGGCTATCAGGAAATACCAAGGTACAATATCCCAATTAGCCATTACAGAGAGTAGAATATAAGTTAAAGATACACCTAGAATTACGAAAACTGTGAACAACTATTACATTTCCTAAAAGCATCATGGATTGATCGTAATAATAATAATACGTGAATTATGAAATTTTTTATATTATATAACTTGCAGGATTATATTCTCTTATCTCTGTTACTATCTATTATAATTCAGTTATTATAATTCAATATACAATTGAAACAAAATAAAATTGAAGAGCTCTGAGAATTCATCATGTAATTTTTTTCTCTGAAGTGGAAATAGTAACAATTTTTAAATATGTATGTATTCACCTTTTACGTTTCGGCTCTAGGAAAAAAATTACATATTTGACTCCCTGAATCAAATTGGATTTTAAGTAATAATAGTAAATTACAAAGGAATCACATCACAATAGTATTTCCAATTATTTCTGACAATACATTATATTATCAAATTTTATATTTTATATCATCGTAATATTTTCCATCATTAATGACTTTTTTCATAATTTAAAGTTATTACTTAATTAGCAATAAATCCCAGCTTAGCTCAAAGCCTAAATTTGCTTTAAATTTGCTTTAAATTTCAATTTCTATTGAGACTTTATTTCAACATTATAATTTAATTTCAATATATACTTCTAAAAACAATAAAAAGTTTCTCTCACAGTTCTCTTTTACAATGATATTCATACATCAACAAAAATCTAATTACACAACTGAATATTTGAACCTTAATGATTTCTAAACTAGATCTTTAGTGCTTAAATAAAAATATAATTACTCATATATCCAGAAAGCATAAGAGGCTTCCTGCCATATTTATCACTCCATGGACCCAGAAATAACATTAGCAATGATGGAGTAATGCTTTCTATGAAGGATTTACCCATTATAATGTTGGCCACGTATGGTTGGGCCAAACTATTAATTTTGAATGCCTCCTTGCTAGTGCTATTGTTATGAAATATAAGGCACTCTGTTTCGTTTAATTTCAATGTTACGAGGCATGTACGATATACTAGCAAATCTGTGAAAATAGTACCTGCAAAAAAATACGTCATATAGCCAGTGTACTAAGATGAAATATTATAGTTTGTTACCTGACATCGACAAAGAGATCAATAGCAGCATTAGAGGCGGTTGCACAAATAAATAATATCTCCATTTTTGTAGAATTCGATCCATAATTTTCTCTAATATTTGTCGAAAACTAAATACTCTCTAGGCGGTAAACAGTAACGAATGCTTGATAAAACAGTCTGCAAGCGGATTTAATTCCAAAGTCGCTTTATTTGATGTTGTAATAATTAGGAATTGCTGATAAGGAACTATGATATACTCATTGTCAGCCTTTCTTGTCTCTTGTCCGAATCGTTCCTTTGTTGGAAAATTGTATATGTACATAACTTTGAATCCATGTGTATGAGTGTGCATATCTGTGCATGTTGCCATATATTTTTCTCACTCTCCAGACGTAATCACTGGTAAATATAATCACTGGCGAAATATAATTGTGATCAGCCGACAACATATTTTCCAATTAGCGCACGAGTGATACATATATATATATAGCATAATTCGTATTTTTTCAAATTACAGCAAATTATTGCGCGAGATATGTTTTTTTTATTGTAGAATGTAGAACATATATGAGAAAAGATCGCGCGTTTGACAAGTCAGTCAATCAGCTGATCGTAGGGATCGTAATTTGACAATACTTCAGTGGAGACTCGAACTATTTAGTTTCAGAGACATGGTGCTAATACAGCACCAGGTGCAGTCTTAAAGTTTCCTGGATTACTAACATCAGTATACCAGCCTTGACGTTCTATATTACCAACAATGCTCATAACATCTCTGAAAATTTTTACATTACCAATTTATCTCAATAGAGTGTGTCTTCCAACAAGCGACACAAATGACACAATGGATCATTACATCCTAATGTAAACAAAGATTAATGTTAAACACAGATGACACTGTGTGATGATCACTGTGTGATCGCATCGTGTCGCTTGTTGGAAGGCACACAGATATTATTGTGTTAGAAATTCACATTGCCAAAGAGAGATCATGACGGTCTTTTTCCTGTTATTGTCGAAATCTTCTGTACATTACCGTCAGTACATACACCACCATCCATTTTCAATTTGGAAACTGTGTGACTACATATATTTTTTGACACTATCGATAAAATCGTATCGTTGAAAATAAATGTGGTTCGTCTCTGTACTAAATCCTCAAGATAGAAACGTACCAATATCCATAGGAGGCATTTAATGGATCCTTGAACAAAAAAATTTTAATTTTGCATCTCATGTAAATAAAAGTTGTTGAATTTTAATAAACGAAATTGAAAATTCAAACAAATAATTTTTTTTTAATTTAATGTTATCTTATTTAATTTTATCTTATAACATCTTATAAAATTACGAAGTTATGTTTCTTTATGCAAATTTTCAGTTCAATTTTTACTAAACATAAACATTACTATAGTATATTTTTTTTATTTTAACACACAGACAGAAACATTGACACATGACGGAATCATTCACGTCTTATTCTAAAATAAAAGTATATACTCGTAATTATGTTTGGTAACTTCGTAATTTTATAAGGTATTATAAGACAAAATTCACACATAACACAAAATTAACTTATTCGAATTTTCAATTTCATTTATTAAAATTCAACAACTTTTATTTACATTTGTATGTAAGAGATGCAAAATTAAAATTTTTTTAAGGATCCATTAAACTATTCCTCTTATGAATAGTCGGCACGCTCTGTTCTAAGGATTACAACAGAACAGAAAAAAGATCGGCATAGCCTCTCTCAAGTTTCTCTCTGACACTGCGTACAATATCCGAAATATTTTGAAATTTTTCAAATAGAAGAATTTAATTGTCTTTATTAGCAAAATAATTTATTAATTTTGCTAATTTTTCATTATTTACTGCGTAAGTAAGTTTTAAAACGCAATATAATTAATCTTTTCTACATCTTTACTGAATTGAAAATAAAATATCCAATATGACTCGATGATATTTAAGATAAATGCCGCATTCAAAACTGACTTTAAATTTGACTTTAAATTGGATTTAGCGCTTATATTTAATTACAAAATATATATACATTGCAATGTTAACTGCAAAGATATATATATGTTTGCCGAATCGTTTATTTTTGTTTCCTAATAATATCAACTTCTTTCCAACAATTAATATTTTATAAAAAGAGAGAGAGAGAGAGAGATACGAATTTCCATATCTCAGTTTACTTCAATTCTAATCATTTAGGTTATTCATCCTCCCTCACTCATGACTGAATTTGAGTAATCGTGATTTATATTTCCAGGATATGGAATAATAAAAATACAAATATTAGCATAAAAATATGAGTATTTATGTGGTATATTAACAATATACAGAGAGAGTTTATAAGTACAAACGCCGAGATAGTTCTTATATCTAATCCCACTCTCCAATATACATAGCACGCGGGGTCGGAGGTATCACGCCTCTCGTCGGGATCGGTAACCTTCCGTATATGTGATTATACGGCGACTCATTCCTATTGTCCGAATCTGGAATCATAGCAGCAATTATTACTAATAAAGGTGATTATAAAACAATTATTAATTAATATGAAGCAACTATACTATCACTGTTATTACTTTTATTCTCACTTCATAAAAAAATTGTTTTCTATTTCTCGCATAAAAATTTTTTATACGAATATGTTTTTTATATGAATATGTATAAATATTTATGTATAAACATACATAAACACGCATAAATATTCATAAACATATATAATTATATATGAAATATGTCCATACATACATATACATTCTTTTTTCTTTTATAAAATTACTTTTTAGTGTAATAGAAATATTAATACTAATGAAAAAAGAAGAATGTATGAACATATATAGACATATTCATATGTAATTATACATGTTTACGAATATTTATGCGTGTTTATGTATGTTTATACATATTTATATATATTCATGCATAAAAAAACTTTTTACTGGGATTATTTAGAAATAGATCGTAAAAGGATGAGTAAAAAAAATGAATCTGGAGTAATAAAAGATAATAATAAATAATAAAAAGCAACAAAGAAATCTATATATTAATCTAAAATAATAAATTAATCAAATGAGAATCTATTACGTGGTGATGTTATTTATGACGAACTAATTTACATGCCTAATATAACGCAATTATTTTTAAATAAATGAAAAATGATAATCACTTAATTATTTCTTACCAAGCCCGCTTTCGAAGCTTCTGGCATGATACATAATGGGCGGTCGATGGGCCGGTAGGTGCCCGTATATCTGGGAAGATTGACTACTAGCGTAAGCAGCGCCTACATAAGACGGCGCCGGCTGAGTCCTGGGATGTCCACGAGGTGGAGGAGGACCCACCTTGCTGTGACCATTTCTCGCCATTTTGACGAAATTGGGCACGCGTGCTCGTAAACCGCAATAATATGGATCGTCTAAAACACATAACAAATAGTCACAATTTATGCGATGTGTTTAAAAAACAAAATGCACATTAAGTAAAATACAATTAATCTTTTAAAGTATAACATTCCTCACCATATTTTTTCCTATCGTCGTGTTTACTTCGCTTCTCTTCTATCATGTGGTGCTTCATCGTTCTGCCGTAGTCGTCCTCTATATCGTCGTAATCAGGCTGAAACAATAACCAAAGTAGAAAGTTTTCTTCAACTAAATGGTGTAAGGATATGAAAAACAAAAAAACTTCAACAAAATTTTAAGGAAATTGGCCAATCATAGTAGAGACCATAACGTAAGCAGCAGTAAGTCCAACATATTGATTTTCTTACCACTTACATCAGTGCTGCAATTTACTTGCTTTATCTGATTTTCAGCTTCCCGTCCCTTATCTCACCAACTCGCGCATAGTCTAAATACCAATTAATATTGCAAGTAAATTACGTTGCAAGTAAATTCCAGCATTGGCTTACATCTTACTTAGTTTTTCTTAAATTTTTTTGTTCGCCATAGCTAATTGTTTTTAACATTTACCTTGGGAATGCCATGGCCATAAAGGTTTTCTCGAGGCGGCAATTTTGGCGGTCTCTCTGCACGCCGATGCTGGTAACTCGTTGACTGCATGTATATTTGCTCCCGTGAGTTCCTGTCTGCCGACATTATTTCGCTAGGACCTACGGACGATGACACACCGGCCACGCTGTAGGGATCCTCATCAGGAATTGGTATTCTAGGTCTATTCTTTATATCCACCGGCCTCTGTAATGCTAGAACTAAAAGAAGATATAACGGAGATAGTAAAAATTATTATTTAAAAGCGATAATACAAGCATTTGCATTATTCTAATTCTTTTTTACAAGGAAACGTTAATATTCAGAAAAAAGCCTTAAATTAAATCATACTGATATCGTGTAGGACATCATCTTGATATCACTTGATATTAAAAAAAAAATTTATAATCGAAGTAGCAAGCTAACATTATTTATATATTATATATATTTATATATTATTTATTATAGTCAAAATGACGACAGATAACATCAGTTTTTTATAAATAAGTGACAAGATCATAAAGATGTCATTATGATATATTTTGACTTCTGTGTTTTACTTAAGAGTGCAGAAAAAAATAGACTTGAATATTATATAACAACGAGTTAATCTGCGAAATCAGTATACTTTATTGCCGTTAAATAAAATATATGTTTTATAATTAGAGATATTTGCATTTCACTTTTACACTCAGAACCAGAGTGTACAGTCCAAGTAGAACACAGAAGTCGATCATAGTAATATCACATGAAGACATCATCATGATCTTATTTGTCACTTATAAGTTCATTTTAAGTATCAAACGATGTCACGATGATATCATTATGACTTTATTATGACTACGTTCTACCTAGGAACGATTTTAATATGTACGAGTACATATGTACATATACTAGCTAGTGCGTTTAATCCGCGAATTTGCTATAATTAGATAAACCTCAAATATTGTTCGCAAGCCGTATATAGAAATTCTATATAGCGTTTAATGTATGTCACACGCTTTCCAGCAGCATACCTGGTGGGAGCTTCGACTTGAGCATGTCCAATCCTACCACGTTGACGATGAGCACCCATACGGGGCACTGAAGCAAGTCGGCTTCCGTTCTCACGAATATGATAGCGCTCAGGCATTGCAGCTCTAATCGTCGTCTATCCGGATAAGCTCTTCGCGTCTCTCGCGATAGATTCATTTGGAATTTATTCATGTCGAACACCTGAAACATAAAGACGGTAACGTTCAACGTTTGGTGTTTCACGATATTAAGGAGAAAGCTAACGGTTGCGTCATCAAGCTATGGCATCAATCGGCTTTCTGACAGCGAGGAATACGCGTAATAAAAACTTATTATCGATAAAGGAGTTAAACTAATATACGGACATGAACAGGAATTCTTTAGTCAGGAAGAACCGTGGATCATGTTAAGCGGCGGAACATTTCGCTCTCCTTTCATACTGGGTGCGTGGCATATGATTTCCTGACGATAAAGAGATTTAAATGCCTCTTATTATACGGTTCGGTTACTTGTAGTTTTAATTAGAAAGGCGATGCGGTTTCTCTATCGACATGCATTCATACAATCGTGATAAAGCCAATACATGCCGATCTCCTCGCGTGCAATGTACATACAAATACGCAGTGGCGAAGGAAAATTTTTTATTGTTATTTTTTTTAATTGCAAGAAGTAGACAAGAGTAACTGAGATCCCCTCTCCTTCATCGCGCAATTGACCCATTTTGATGCTTTCGCCGATAAATATTTCCAACGCGAACGATTATTAAGAAACCACGAAACATTAACAGACCCACCTTTCCGGGTTTCTCGTGCTCGAGCGCACCCTGCGAATTACATATGATCTCTGGACCGATCGCATTGTCCTCCTGATTCGTTGATTTCACATGCACGTTATTTTTACATAATCTCTTGATGAGAATATTGCCCTGCTCATCCATTTTTATTTTAACTCCTTGGTTTATGTTACGCTTGGCCTCCTCCGTTTTCGAATCTCTCATAGGATTATCAAATCCACAAAGCCCTATTCTGTAAATCAATTTTCCGATATATATATAACGCTAAATGTTATATAACGTAATATATTTATATAAATTATATTATAATATATCATTTCTCAAAAAAAGCTTTTTAAAAAATATCTACATTTGTGTAACTTTATATCCCTCAATATAGATAATTAAATAAAGATAATAAGAGATTAATTAAAAATTAAATTATATACATCTCTCAATATGAAACATCATAAGCATTTTTAATATAATTGTATTTCAACAAGAAGATTGAAATGAGTCAAAATTAGTTAGTCAGTAAACAAGCTATAAATTTATATGGGGTTTCTTCATCTTGAAATTAGCAATCTAGAATCATCAGGTATTAATATATGATTAAAAAAACACTCGGTTCATTTTATAAAATTAAAATTCTTGATGGGACGCTAGATAAATAATTGTATCTTAAATTTAAATTGTGTATACCTGAATCCGTCGAATCCATCATTCGAACCGTTTATCGTGAGAACAGGTGCTCTGGCATATGCTTTCGCAACTCGTCTGTTTCTCTCGAAAACGATAACTTTCGCCCAAATTTCATCATCTATCTGATTCCATTTATCTAAGACCTCTTGTATATGATCCTATAAGTGCAAGAAAGATGAGCTAATAAAATTTTGGATGAATCATTACTTTGCACATCGATCTAATATTAACAACTTTCGTTTACATTCAATTAAAACAAGTTGTTTAAACAAGAAACTGCACTGTGAAAAAAAATTACTAAATCTTAATATATACTTTTTTGAATAGCAATACGTAAACATTTACTTATTGTAAATAAATATTTATTTATTTATAAAAAAATGATAATTACATCAAATTAATAGTTTTTATTAAATAAATAAATATATATTTTCATTTAGTAAGTATCTACTTAGAATTAGTCAAATAAATATTTATTATAATTTTTGCAATATAATCGTATGTGAATTATATTATATATATAATAAAGAAAATATAAAAAATAATATAAAAAATAATAATAAAATAATTAAAATAATTAGATATAAGGCTCTAAAGAATTTAATATTATTCAATATTACAACGTTAGGGTTATTCGAGCCGCGCTAGATATCATATACGAACACTTTATGTACAAAAATATATATACAAATAAAACATACATATAAAATCTACACGCATATTCAAATAACAATATATATATATACATATAAATAAAATTTACAAGTAATAAATAAAGATTACCTTGTACAATTTATCCAAGTTATACCACACATCTTCTTCATCTTGCTCCTCGTACTGCGACTCCACGAGATTATCTCGCGAACGCGAAAGTATTTTCCGCCTCGATACCATTTTGCGTCCCGATAGTCAATCTGAAAGCAGAGAAAAGAAAAAAAACGATCCTTACCATGTAATCTCTCTTAATCTCTCTTCGCGTTGTACGTTCGAGCATCCCCGTGGAATTTTCTCGTTCGTAAAGAAGAGAAAACTTTTATTTTAATTTATGTTAAAGGATCCGAAGAAAATTTGTCGGAGATTTGTTGTTAGATTTAAGAGTCATCAATTATGCGCTTATCGAAGCTTATTCTCGCTTCTCTGAATACGTACAGAAATAATTCTCTCATTTGCAGAGAGAAAGAGAGAGATATTATCAATCTTGCACGTTTTATCTCCCGTAGCCATTAACTTAGGAGTCGTTTACAGTTTAAAAGTCGAAGGGGGATGATCGGGAACTTTAGCATCGCTTCTAAAGCAGTCAGACATGAAAGAAAAAGAAAGACTATTCGATAAATATATATACATCTTGTTTCCTCTCTCTCTCTCTCTCTCTCTCTCTCTCTCTCTCTTTCTCTCTCTCTCTCTCTCTCGTACTAATTTTCTTTAATTTTATACTTATTATAATATTTTATAATCTATTATTTTATTTTGTTTTACTTTGTTAACTAACCTTCATTAATATTTCAAGAATATTACTTAATATTATATAATTTTAATACAATATTCTTAAAATGTTACATTTAGTACTTTAAGAATATGTCTAAAATATTACTTAATACCAAATAATATTATGCGCTTATAGGGAAAAAATAACTAAGTGCTAACTGATTTTCCTTACGGCGACTAAAATTTTAAGTGGCAAGAGCGATAAAAAAAAAGAAAAGGAAGGAATCGCCATTACGGTTTACAGAACACGTTCGATAGGGCAAGTGTCAACTCATATGATAGAACTTGTATCCGGCTTCGTAACGTGACGTCATTCCAGCTGATCTTCGGCATCCCGTCACATTATTCTTCTCAATGTTGAAATCTTTTTGGTCTCTGACGAATAATAGAAATTTTTCATCACGATTTATGTGATACGTTTTGCAAAGGAAAGGTATGTTGAAAATTATGTGGATCTAAGAAACGCACCAAGTGAAGAGAAAATCAAAATGATTTGATTTTGACGTGATAAAAGTCAAAATGATTTTTTATTGTAAAAATTTGACTGTTTTACGTTAAGAATCAAAATAAAGTCATTTTGATTTTTTGTTGACTTTGTGTGTTTCTGGGTAAGATTGATTATTTATTTCTTGTAAACTGAATTGTAATTTAATAAAACTGACTACTCTCATGAGAAAAATTTTCATTATTTTAAATTACGAGTTACAAATAGTTGTAAAAAAGTGATTACCTTCGCGATTTTTTATCACAAGCTGACATTATTTTAACGTATAATTTAATAGGTACATTCAATATTAGAAATGAGCGAGTCGAGGAGAAATGAGAAACAAGACGGAATCAAGATGTCTCTAAATAAAAAAGAATCACAGTCGAGAGAGATCGCGTGTGAAACACGCCATATACTCAATCTGACCTGATTAATTTCGAAGATTGCATCTGGATCTTCTACTAAAACAAAGAAAAATGTAAAAGCGAGGAAATAGTTAAGAAAATTGCCCCCTCCCTAGAAAAAAATTATGCGAAAGCGGACAAATCAGATTCAACGGGGCGATAGCGCAGGTGGAGTACGGTTGATTTACGATGAGCTCTAAGCATCGTGAAAGTGTTGTTATTAAACGTATCGCCTGGCTACGACTGATGTCCGAATTGGCTTTCACGACTACTCTTTCGCGCAAGATCTTTTATTTATAGCCGCGTGTTTTTAATGAGGAAAAAATAGGCAGCGATTCTCTCTCGAGAAATTGGTCAGCGTAACACTTACGCGCGAAAACGCGATTTACTTTTACATTTTATTATGCAAGATACATCTTTAACACACATAATACATACTAAAATATATATTAATATATTCCCAAGGAAAACATAAATCAATAACAAATTAAAATAACTATTTTGATTCTTAACATAAACAATCAAATTTTGTAAAAAAAATCGTCATTTGTCAAAACAAAAAAACACAAAAAAGTAAAAAATCAATCTAAATTTATTTTAATTCTTAATATCAATAAACAATCAAATTCTGTAATCAAAAATTATTATTTTGACTTTCTCTTGACTTGATATGTTCCTTGGATTATTGAATTCAATATTAATATTTTATTTATATGTAGCAAAAATGAATATTAACAAACAATATAATTTGGTAATTTAATATTAAAATCCCTATTAAAATAAGAAGCTCGATCATTGACGATCGCATAAATTTTTTTTCGCAAAAATTATGATAATTATCCAAGGAGAGTTTAATCAAAAGTAATCATCTCTATTTTTGGAAAGCAAGAATTTTATTTTGCTTAATTATAACGTTTCGCTCCTTCTTTGTAATAAATAATAATGACAAACTTAACTGTACACGCCTAAATTCCACGGATTATTCCGGAGATATTCGCGCCTCGCACCGTTCGATGCGACTCCGTTGAAGTCAATACTGTACCGCTATACTTAATCGTAGCATTCAACGCGTAACGAAACACGAAGCCTCGTATGGCTCCGAGGTACCGTAATGTCGATTAGGTAGTTCCAGCACGCAACGCGCCCGGGTCGATCCCGGATTAAATCCCCGAAAGCGCTGCTGCCGTTAACTTCCCGGCGTGGCGTCGCGTCGCATCGCGCCGGAGATTCGAATTCCGATCACCTGGCTCAAACCTGTAGAATTTCACGCGTCAAGGCGACGATCGGTCGATGTCTCATCGGGAAAACGCGTGACGGAAATCGATGAAAAAAAAAGAAAGAGGAAAGAAAGGAAGAAGCTATCTGACGCGAACACGCTCGAATCCGCGATTCGCGGCGTAATCTCGCGATAAAATGGCGAGACTCGCGGGAGAGTAGATCTCGACGGAGATTTCTTCGCGCACTTCGAATATTATTTCGGATTAAGTCGAACACGTCGTGTCTAAATGCAAAAAAAAAGTTGAGCGACTTCCGTTGATAATTCTGAATTTTTACACGGAAAGAATGCTATGTTGAATTATCTAAAAATTTAGTTAGATATAGATTTGAAAATAATTTTGTTGGATCATTAAAAGAATTATGTAGGATGGTCAAACTAATTGTCAGAATGTCAAAACTTTTTGCAACATTTCTCATGCTTGAGATTCCTACGTAATTATTTTGGTGGTCTAACAATTTTTTTTAGATTTGCATATAAATTTTTAGATATAGCAAAATCATTTTTTCATGTAGAAATCAGAATTAGACTTCGTTAATAAACTAAATACAAATTCATACAATACAGTTCTCCAAAAGAACTGTATTGTAAGAAAGTCCTTAGGATATTCTCTGGACAATTTAAAGACATCTCTCTCCAAAGAGTGTCTAAAATGTTAAAACATCTTTTAACGTTGACGCCAGCTAAACTTTTAATGAAAGTTGTTGTCAATAGCAAACTAGGCCTGTTCTCTTAACCTTTTCTCTTTTCTTCTCCAACGTGAAAAGAAAAAGAGGAAAAGAATGAACTGTGCAAGAAGTTCAGCTAAAAAGACTAGGCCAGTCATTGTCTGTTATTCGCTCCAATTCCTCAGCAGTTTTTCTTATATCTTCATGATCTATTCAGCTGTTTCTAGTGAACCACTAAATACAGCACGCAATATCGCTGCAATAACGCTGCGATATTGCTGCAATGTTGCAGCATTGTTGTTGCAACTTTTGAGCTGTAGAGGCTAAGTACTCCGGTATATATGCGCTTTAATTATCGGATTATAGACAATCTCGTTTTTCGCGAGAGAATGCTCGAAGCAGACGATTCCTATCGAAGATAAGAAGGAATAATTGATGTAATGATGCAATATTTACGTAACAAAACCGAACGGTCTTCGCGGCGGTGGTGGTGACTTCCTACCCCTTCTTCATTTACGAAAGAACATATTCTTCTTTAATCGGGGAGAGAATCCATAGACGATATTCATAGTTTAAGTATAAATGTCTTAAGATGTAATATAACCTTCTAATTAGTTTATGACATCTTAAGATAATTTTAAAACAATTTTAAATATAAGAATCGACTATGAACTATGAACATCGGGACTGGTTCATAACATCTTAAGACAGTCTTAAGTATTAAAAATCAATTGATGAATACCGAGCCTGTGACACATTCCTAGATAGAATAGAGCGACGAAATCTGACTCACGAGTGGCGCTCTTCTATTCTGTGTCTTCTCCGACGATTTCGCAACGTTCTCCACGTAGTAGATGCTTCATGCCGTTTGTCCATTATCTCACCGCGGGGCACGGGATTGCATCCGAGCTTGCCATCTGTTTCGCGCGCGTGCACATACGTATACGCGTCTCCCTAGGGCGAGACGATTACGACCGATTTCGTAATGATGAGGCCCGATCTCGTGTACTGATAATGAGAAAAAGGGATCCGACCTGGATCTCGCGCAGGTCGCGGATCTAACGGCGAGAGCCTCTGCAGTCTGCGCTGCGGAGGTGAAAGAAACGTCACACGGCCGACTCTGCCTTTGGCGAGCGAACGAGCGAACGAGCGAACGAGCGAACGCCCGGTTCGCCACCAGAATTTCCCTGAAACTGCTTTCACTTCTCCGAAGAATGCGAAGGCTGTTGTACACGACCAGCGGCAGCGTCTAGCACGGCTGGAGTACAGCACCACAGCGCGCACACACTATGAGGAATCCCCACCTTCCTCGAGAGATCGGCAGTGAGGCTCGCTATGGTGTATGTGTGTGTGTTTTGTGCAGAACATGTTCACAAACTCATGGATTCGCACACACAACCACATACACGTAGACACACACACGAACGAGGCGTATACGACCGTTCGCACGCTCCTTCTCTCCTTTTTGCCTCTCTCCACCTCTTTTCTTGATGGATATTTTACCATGTCCCTCTCGTTTCTCCACAATTTTCTTCACTTTTTAACTTCTGTCGTCACATGCCTCTCCGTCTTTGTTGTGGAGCACGATCGTGAGTATATCTTCTCTTGAAAGATATCCTCTCTGTCTCCCTCCCTCCCTCCCTCCCCCTCTCTCTTTCTCTCTCTCACACCGATCCCTCTCGATTTCTTCTCTCGGTTCTCTTCGTTCTTCAACTGCTGCCTTCGTCTGCATCTCTTCATCTCCCGCCTGTAGATTTCCATGGATATGTCTTCTCTCTTTATCAATTTCGCTGCCGTTCCCTTCTCTTCTTCGATTCCTTTTGCCTCTCGGCGCTGCCTTCTTGTCTTCACTGAAATACATGGGCAAATCTCTCTCTCTCTCTCTCTCTCTTCTCGTCCTTGCTTTTCCCGTTTCTTCAACTTCGAGAGCGGCACTCCGTCCCCGCTGTTTAATAATCGACTACATCAAAATCCAGTTCCTTTAGACCGATATTTATAATCTATTCTTATTTCAAGACCGTCTTAAATATTGTCTTAAAATGCTAATACTCTTTGGTATTCATAGTCAATTCTTAAACATAAGACTGTTTTAAGTACAATCTTAAAATGTTATGAACTAATCAGAAGCTGGTATTTATTCGGTTCTTATATTTAAAATGATCTTAAGTAGTCTAATGATATCATAAGCTAATCACACTGTGATGTTTATAATCAGTTCTTATATTTAACAAGATCTTAAGTATAATATACTTGAGATGTCACAAACTAATTACAGGACGGTACTTATATTTCATACTTATTTTAAGATACTCGTCTTAAGTAATTTCTTAAGATACTAATATACAGCCCTCTGATTGGCTTTTGACATTTTAAGACTGTACTTGAGACAGTCTTAAATATAAAATCAACTAGTACCAATCGTATTAGCATCTTAAGATATTAGATGATCTTAAAATAAGAACGGACTATAAATACCTCTGAGTGGTTCATGACATCTTAAGATTATACTTAAGACAGTCTCAAATATAAGATCTCAAATATAAGAATCGACTATAAATACCGATATTAATTATTTCTTTAATAACTTTGCCATTATTCTAACGTGTCCGCTAGCTTCTCTTTGCTAATTCAGCTTCTCTTTCTTGTCATTTTCTTCCGATTGTTTCTGTCCACATTTCTTCTTCCTCCCTCTACTCCATCTCCCTTTCATCCGCCATTCTACCACGCACCACCTACTCCTTTTCGTGCACATTCGCTCATTCTCTTTCTTGCTCATGGGGGCCTCCTTCTCTCTCTCTCTCTCTCTCTCTCTCTCTTTCTCTGTCTCTCACACACCTTCTTTCGCCAAGTCCCAGTCAACTCGCCAAGTGACTTCGATGAGTGCAACAGCAAGATTTCGAAGCAGTGGAAGGAAACTGGTTATACTCGGCCGCGCAGCAGCAGCGGTCGCAGACATTTTACGCACACACCCTTTCGCAGGGACAACCCCGTCGGAGCTCATCGCGAAATACTCCTACGCGACCGAGGCGTAACGAAAGCGAATTACAGGGCTGCAATTAAATGAGAGCGAGAATTAAACGAGGACGCGCGGGGATGCGTAAATCGCAATTACCACGATCCGCACGTCGCTACGCGAATGCGACAATTATCCCTCTTTACGATTATCGCGTGATATAAATTCATGGAACTTACGAGCGTAATGTCGATAAGACGCCGATATATCCACCCGTTTTAATTTGCGCGCAACGATAAACTCTACAAAATTGCCGATGAGGAAGATCAGGTCCCTGTCGCGCAATGAAAAGTATACCGTGTAACAACGATCGACCGTCCGTGACTACACTTTCTTGTGAGGCTCCCTCGGGGAAAAACCCAACTGAACTGCTCGCTGATCGAGTTCCTTTATATTTTATGCCTATTAATAATCAGTATAACGAGCGATGACACGAATTATTTGCGAATGAAAAGAACAGTTCTGCTAAATTATCTAAAAATCTAGCTATATAGATACAGATCTTTGAAGATAATTTTTGAATCACTAAATTAATTTTATAGAATTGATCTTATTGATGGCTAGAATGTTAAAACTTTACGCGCCAATTGCTATCAACTTTTTAGTGTCCTACGTAATTATTTTGAGAGTCGAACGAAATTATTTCTAGATGTACTTGAAAATACTTCAGATGTATCTGTATCTAGTGAAATTTTTTGAAATCTCAAAAGTAAAATCTTTTTGTTTTTTTCATAATATTTCGCATTCAGTTAACCACAATTTCTTAAATTCTTCTTTTTTTTTAATTATTAGCGATTCTTATATATTGTGTAAGACGACATAATTAGCCTTTCATGAAATCAATCTCTCTTTTCAATATTTTTAAAAAAAGATAATAAAAAAATTATTTTGTTAAAGTATTTAAAAATTTAGGTAAATATACAGATCTAAAAATAATTTTATCGAACAGTCAAAATAATTATGTAAGATTCAAGTATGAAACAATGCTGCAAAAAATGTTGAGTATTTTAACAACCAGTTTGAGCATCCTACATAATTATTTTAGTGACAACAAATTTATTTTTAGCGTTTCTAGTTGTATTAGCTAAATTTTGAAATATGTCAACAATAACCTGTTCTTTCCGTGTATAATGGAATGTCTCAGTATTTCTATCAATGTCATTAAGAAAAGAAATTAAAGCTGCCTATCTTAAGTGGCGATGATGAGATCTGAAGGCATAAAACTTAACCTTTAAGACTTAAGAAATTGATCAATCATAATCGATTAATCTCCTCAAATTCCATTGTGATTAGACAATTTCTTTAATGTTTAAAGCTAAGTTTTGCGCCTTAAAATCTCATTCTAGACACCGCTGAAGGCAGATTGATTGTGACATTTTCGGCCGGAAATATACCTGTATACGAGTTGGTACCCCGAGGCAGAGAAAAGACGTATTATATAGCCAGATTTCGGAATCTTATTTCTCGGTTATTTCGAAACTACTATTAAATTAATCGAAACCACTATTAAATTAATACGCCGAATCTGAACTCGACAAGTCGATGGAAACAAGCCGTTCCAAATCGAATACACTCGCCGTACTCTTTCCTTGGCCTATATAGCCATCCGGAGCCGAACGAGAAAAGAAATTATAAAAATGATCCGTCGTGTGCTGCGGACGGGATAAACGTTCGGTGGTCGCGGAATACGTCGAGCGTGAAACGCGTTTTCCAGCGCGTTTATAGAACAGGAGTGCTTCGACCGTCCGTTTGATAGAAAGCGAGGAATCCGCTTGCCGCGGAAGCGAGCGAGCGAGCGAGCGCAGCGGCAGCTTGCGAGCCGCTTACGGCTTTCACGATTATGCTTGCCGCTTGCGCGAAAGTCAATCTCGCAATCATCGACTCGCGCGGCGCAATCGTGAGCCTCGAGACATGGTATGACGTCGGTGCTAGGTCGCACAAGATTAATTTCCGACAATTTCGATGAGTTTACAATTTCTGACCCCAATTTGATTTCCGCGTAATGCACGTACAAGACGGATCTCTCGCCGATTCTCACATGAAAAGAAATTTTTTTGAGGTACTTAAAAATTTAGCTAGATATAAATCTAAAAATAATTTTGGACCATCAAAATAATAATGTAGAAATCTTAAACATAATGCTGTAAAAAATGTTGAAGGTTTTTAAGCGTCCTACATAATTATTTTGATGGTCCAAGAAAATTACTTTGAGATCTGGATCTAACTAAATTAGATTAGATCAGCAAAATCTTTTCGTAATGAGGGAGCAAGATATCTCTGGCAAAAATAATTGCAAGTCGACCATAGAAAGAACGATTTTTTAATATTATACTGAAGTATTTACATAAAAATTTAGCACAAATAACTTTGATAGACGCGATCAAAATAATTCTGTAAGAAATTCAAATACGATAAGCAATATTGCAACAAGTTTTGACATTTTAGCAGTCTCTTGAACGTTCCATATATTAACATATAATTATTTTGATGGTCTAAGAAAATTATTTTCAGATTTGTATCTAGCTAAATTTTTAGAACGTAGAAGAGAGAGTGGTAGAAGTATAAACAAAGTTTCTAGAAGGCGAAAATTGAGACAATGAAACATAATAGAAGCGTAAACATCTCTTTTATATTTCGTTATCTCAATTTTCGCCTTCTATAAGCTTTGCTTACATATACTCCTCACTGCTCCTTACATATTCTCCTCTTACATTCGATTTACATTCCGATGTTTATTTTCGCCAGGGATATAATTATTAGTATATATTCAAACGCGTGAACTCAGCAAAATTATACCGGTTTCGTTCCCCTGCCGATACCCGTTTTCACGGAGCAACCCGCCGCGGGATTCCCCGAGGACCGGATCTTTCGCGTAGACGTCTCGACGAAACGTTAAAAATTCCTCGACCCAACTACAATTCCTCGTTCGTTTTTGGACGAGAAAGTCGTAAATAGAGATTGGGGAATTAGTTGCGCATCAACCAATTGACTTTAATTACGTGTTTACGGACACGCATCGTATGAGCTAAACAAGCTATCGCATTTCATCATCTGTAGAAAAGATGCGTTTCCAACGTCTATTGTTATTTAGCAGGGAGGAGAGACGGGAACGTTTTTGTTATCGCCGTCTGATGCCGCGGCAAATTTTAAAAATTTGCCTTTGGATCTCCCTCGGAGATCTCCCTCGGGGATCGCCCTCGAGCATTTGTTTCGCGTGGTTACTAAAGAAGAAATGGGGAGCGAGAGAGCGTTATGGTACGAGGGGGAGAGACATTACGACATCAACATCGGTCGCGGGCCGCGAAACGTCACGTTCTCGTACGATATATACGACTATATGATATATAGTTGAGAGCAAAAGTGGCAAAGCAGATAACGCACTAGTCTGTTATGAGAGATCCCGAATTCGGTTCTCGCTAGAACCAAAATATTTCATACATTCGTATCCTTCCTCTCGGAAGGAAGTATCCATACAGCACAGAAAGATTGTAGAAACATTGCAGAATGATTTCACTGAAACATTGCAATATGGCATGGTGGTTGGGAAACGTTTCTAAATCATTGCTGCAAAATTCCAACAATGTTAAGATATCCGCTTTTTGTTATATTGCAACGAAACATTCCAGGAATATTGCAATGTAATTTATTTGAATAAATTTTTTACGAAGACTCTAAAATGAAAACTATTTTCTGTACATATATCTCACTAACTTTAATTTTTCTACAAATCATATTTCTAGTAATATATGCTTTCCAACAGCAATTTTTTTATGATAAAACCATAAATATTCCAATAAATGCATTAATTCTGAAGGATATATTCATTTGCAAGGATAATTCGCAATCATCGACTCGCGCGGCGCAATCGTGAGCCTCGAGACATGGTATGACGTCGGTGCTAGGTCGCACAAGATTAATTTCCGACAATTTCGATGAGTTTACAATTTCTGACCCCAATTTGATTTCCGCGTAATGCACGTACAAGACGGATCTCTCGCCGATTCTCACATGAAAAGAAATTTTTTTGAGGTACTTAAAAATTTAGCTAGATATAAATCTAAAAATAATTTTGGACCATCAAAATAATAATGTAGAAATCTTAAACATAATGCTGTAAAAAATGTTGAAGGTTTTTAAGCGTCCTACATAATTATTTTGATGGTCCAAGAAAATTACTTTGAGATCTGGATCTAACTAAATTAGATTAGATCAGCAAAATCTTTTCGTAATGAGGGAGCAAGATATCTCTGGCAAAAATAATTGCAAGTCGACCATAGAAAGAACGATTTTTTAATATTATACTGAAGTATTTACATAAAAATTTAGCACAAATAACTTTGATAGACGCGATCAAAATAATTCTGTAAGAAATTCAAATACGATAAGCAATATTGCAACAAGTTTTGACATTTTAGCAGTCTCTTGAACGTTCCATATATTAACATATAATTATTTTGATGGTCTAAGAAAATTATTTTCAGATTTGTATCTAGCTAAATTTTTAGAACGTAGAAGAGAGAGTGGTAGAAGTATAAACAAAGTTTCTAGAAGGCGAAAATTGAGACAATGAAACATAATAGAAGCGAACACATCTCTTTTATATTTCGTTATCTCAATTTTCGCCTTCTATAAGCTTTGCTTACATATACTCCTCACTGCTCCTTACATATTCTCCTCTTACATTCGATTTACATTCCGATGTTTATTTTCGCCAGGGATATAATTATTAGTATATATTCAAACGCGTGAACTCAGCAAAATTATACCGGTTTCGTTCCCCTGCCGATACCCGTTTTCACGGAGCAACCCGCCGCGGGATTCCCCGAGGACCGGATCTTTCGCGTAGACGTCTCGACGAAACGTTAAAAATTCCTCGACCCAACTACAATTCCTCGTTCGTTTTTGGACGAGAAAGTCGTAAATAGAGATTGGGGAATTAGTTGCGCATCAACCAATTGACTTTAATTACGTGTTTACGGACACGCATCGTATGAGCTAAACAAGCTATCGCATTTCATCATCTGTAGAAAAGATGCGTTTCCAACGTCTATTGTTATTTAGCAGGGAGGAGAGACGGGAACGTTTTTGTTATCGCCGTCTGATGCCGCGGCAAATTTTAAAAATTTGCCTTTGGATCTCCCTCGGAGATCTCCCTCGGGGATCGCCCTCGAGCATTTGTTTCGCGTGGTTACTAAAGAAGAAATGGGGAGCGAGAGAGCGTTATGGTACGAGGGGGAGAGACATTACGACATCAACATCGGTCGCGGGCCGCGAAACGTCACGTTCTCGTACGATATATACGACTATATGATATATAGTTGAGAGCAAAAGTGGCAAAGCAGATAACGCACTAGTCTGTTATGAGAGATCCCGAATTCGGTTCTCGCTAGAACCAAAATATTTCATACATTCGTATCCTTCCTCTCGGAAGGAAGTATCCATACAGCACAGAAAGATTGTAGAAACATTGCAGAATGATTTCACTGAAACATTGCAATATTGCATGGTGGTTGGGAAACGTTTCTAAATCATTGCTGCAAAATTCCAACAATGTTAAGATATCCGCTTTTTGTTATATTGCAACGAAACATTCCAGGAATATTGCAATGTAATTTATTTGAATAAATTTTTTACGAAGACTCTAAAATGAAAACTATTTTCTGTACATATATCTCACTAACTTTAATTTTTCTACAAATCATATTTCTAGTAATATATGCTTTCCAACAGCAATTTTTTTATGATAAAACCATAAATATTCCAATAAATGCATTAATTCTGAAGGATATATTCATTTGCAAGGATAATTAAAACATGTATGTGTGTACCCCGAACAAACTACAAATATTATCCATATATTAACATAATACAGTTACTTGATAAGTTAATCATGGATCCATATATTAACATAATAATACAGTTACTTGATAAGTTAATCATGGGCACATTGCAATCTGCAATATTTATGTAGTACAGTTTTTTAAATTAACACTCATTTTTATGACATAATAATTAATATAATTCATTTTATATTTAAATAAAAAATTTATTGATCTATTATTTGACGGCCATTTCATTAGCTAAGTTTTATATTTATTTTGAATATGAAATCGAAAGATTGTATAATATTGAGTTTGGATACAATCAATGCATCATTATCGAATAAGACGATAAGCAATTAAACTGCTGAAAACGATTTATCGAAATATTAATTATGTGATCGATGATATATTTATTTATATCTGATGTGAACGCAAGGATAAACCAGCACCTGAACTTTATTGATAAATTTTATACCGTCATTTTTTATTCGATTTCAATTGATTCGGAGTAGTTTCGAATTTAAAAAAATGCATTCAGAAGCACAATCGCTCACTAAGCGCTCAGTGAGCTCTTGCATCTTATTTGGCATATTCCATTAGATCTAAAAATATAGACCAAATAGGTACAAGCAAAGCTCTATATATCCAAGTAGCGCATTTCTTTGATCTGAGCCGAAATGCCGACAGCTTTCCTATTAGCTATTTTGATCGCCATTTGTGACCTAGTCCAATAAGCGCTTAGTATTATTGATATAGGATATGATTAGTAAATCAAAAATGGATCTGTGAGCTACTTCGATATATAGAGCTTTATAGGTACAAGAGCTCACTGAACACTCAGTGAGCGGTCGTATTTCTGAATACACCTAATAACAAACCATCAAGTAGTATCAAGGAATAAATCGCTGACCAAAATTGTATACATGAATGCCTACTAATGCCTAGCAATGCCCAAGTAATGCCTAAATTTTATATCCGCTAATACCTTAGTAATGCCTGTTAATGCTCATTAATACTCTAGTAATGCTCTAGTTAATATCCTAGTAAGTAGTGCCTTATACCGTTTATTATAATACACAATTCTCTTAAGTAATGTCCAGTAATGCTTAGTAATGCTCCAAATGTGTACACCGTAATGCCCTCAGTGATTTACCTCTTGAGTAATATATTTGTCTAATAAATCTCTCTATCAAAAATTGCAGTTCGGAATTGGCGTTTAAATTATATTATCTTCATATATATACCTTATGTACAATCAACATGCACGCATATACGTGAGAGAGGCGGTGGTGATAGCGTAATAGCACTTGAAGAAGATATACGATGCTGTACATGCGAGCGGCTGAAATTCGACTTGCGTTCGCAAAAAATCTACGGGGCCGACTTTCCCGGACTCGGCGCTCGTAACAAATTACGAGGACCTGCTGTGCTCTCGCAATAACGAAACGTCCCCATACAACACAGATTATTTCAGCAATATTGCAATGTTTCAACAATATACAGAAGCTACACATTTTTCGGTGTATACAATATAGGTACATTATCTCCGTGTCCAGATTTATATTATTAGAATGCCAATCTTTCGTGAATATTGCAATTTATTTCATCAAGGCAAGGAGTAGCCTAATATTGTTATTACAATAATATTGTAATAACATTGCGACGTTGTAGCAATATTACAACAATATTGCAGCGTTCTATGCAGCATGAATATTACAGCAACATTGCAACGTTCAAGCAATATTGCAATACATCCCAAATGATATGCATTACCTGTAAGATCTCCTTATTATATATTTTAGATATTTATGACCTAAAAAACATCTTTATGATGTCTTCATGACGTTTTTAGGTATGCATATTATCTAGGAAGGTCTGTTCTTTATCAAAGAACTTTCTAAACCGGTGCAATAAGTGGAATTGAAACAAATATAATAATTATGTCTTTCACTTCAACTTATTGTACCGTGTGTACCAATTTAAAGAGTTCATTGATGAAAAGAACAGACTTACTGCAACGTTGTAGCAATGTTGCTGCAAGTTTCTGCGCTGTATGGATCCGCGTATGAAATAGAAAAAGGAACGTGTGGAGTTTCAGCAACAACGAGGCCACGAAGAGGCTCGCGAATCGTTCACAGTTGACTTCGCGAATTGTATCGTCGTTCGGGCGACGCGGCGTGCGAGCAAGACTCACTTTCACGTCGCTCGCTCACTTCTCCTTCCTTGCGCCTTCCAGCGAGAATGTATCTCACGTAAGCAAATGTCGCACTCGCTCAATTCAACGACGATGACAATAATGATGATTGAGAATGACGACGATGATTGAATCGTCTGCTCGGAATGGCATTTTTACCATCACGGATCACGCGTTACATACGCATATGTTAAGTTTCGGATGTACGTGCTTTATATATCTATTTGTATATACTTCTGTTTATTGTATGTTTTAAATCTCAAGGAATCGCTCCTACGCGCCGCAATAATCATTAGAAAGTTCTCGCAATCCGCACAGCAACTTGCAGCAACATTGTTGGAACAATTGCAATGACTGCATTTAGCAGAAAGAGTAGCTTTGCAACTGTAAAATTCTTGAATATGATTGGTTTGTACATTTAGATTCAGCAAAGAACTAAGAGCAACATTAACATCCAAGGAACACATCAAGTCAAGAGAGAATTAAAATGATTTTATTTCGACGTCGTTAAAAGTAAAAAACTGATGATTTTTGGTTACAAAATTTGACCGCTTATAGATGTTAAGAATCAAAATAAAGTTATCCTGATTTTTTATCGACTTTTACGTATTCCTTGAGTATTAAAGAATTTTACAACAGTTGCAAAGCTGTTTTTTTTTCTGTTGAACGCAATATTGCTGGAACGTTGCAATGTCGCTGTAATATTGCTAGAATAATTTGTGCTGTACCGAGAAAACCTTTCTCGCAGCGATTCTCCATATGTCGCGCACGGATTTCCTAGGATCAGGCGATCTCCCGCGGGTGTCTCCTCTACGTACCTCTCGAGTGACAGTGCCTGGCGAGCACGTCGCCCCGCGATCGCCTCTGCCGTTTTCCACCGCCTACAATATGGTTCACAGACTGGTTCGTGATAGGCACTCGCGATGCTCACCGCGCTCTCTCCTATCCATAATCGGCGAAAGTAGCGTTGGCTCGCAGTAAGACCGTGCGATTTTCCACGATTAATCCGCAAAACTATCAAAAATACTCAATGACACGATCGACACTATCATCAGTAAAAGGATCGATAGGGTGGAAAGGTCCTACTTGGACGATTCTCGGTAGCATAAACCAAGTTCTCCTCGCGACGACCGCGGCTGTCGACTACTCTCGCGCGAGCGAGCGAGCGAGTGAAATGAATGTACGATCGAGGGGGGAGAAAGAGAGGAAATGCGCGGTCCGCGGGGTGCCTCGTTAAGTAAGGCGCGCGCCTTTATTCGGCCGTGCCCGCTCGCCCAAGAGCCTGCAAAAAGCCTCCTTCAACCGCGGCGTATCGCCGTTCACTGCGCTGCTTCGCCGCTGGTGGACCGCCGCGTCGCAGCAGACCTTGCGCCTCGACATTACCGCGAGTGAGAGTCCACCCAGGACGTTCACCATGTTGGTGAACAGTCGAACGGCGCATGCGTGTGTACCACCCCCTTTGACTCGTTGCCTACCTTCACCGATGACGTCAAAAATAGGACAAGGAGCTGGTGGCCTTTGCTACAAGGCGCGCCGCGAAGGGGATAGAGGGGGGGGCGGAGGAGGGAGGGAGGGAGGAGGAGGAGAGGAGGGCCACTGAACTGTCCCTTGATGTCTTCTGTCTCGATCTCACCTTTCTATCTCTTGGTTTCTCTCTTCCTCCCGCCGCCTCCGTCACTGGCGGCGGTCACCCGGCAGGACCGAGGCGGCTAACTGGCGATTTAGCGATGAGGGAGGAAAAAGGTACGCTTGAATTGTAGGAAGGATTGTAAGTGCGCGGAACAGGCGATTGAAGCGAAGGAATATACTTCATATAAATTGAATAATTCGTTAAATTAATTTGTTTACTTAAAAAAAAGTAAAGTTGAAGTTAAATTTAATGAAATATAACAATTCATGTAAATTAAAAATAATTAGTTAAATGTATTTTTTTACCTAAAAAAGTAAATTTAAGTTGAAATAAATTTAATATGGAGTATTTTTAATGTATATAAATTATTTCTTTCAAGAGAATTTTGTAGAAATTATATTTGGACGAGATCCAGCTGTATTATCCATTCACACATGTGACATCTCAGATGGTGAACTCGATATCCTACGAAGAGGATGGAGGGAATCAACGAGCGATGCTGGTCCCCACAAACTCGCAATCCGTTTCTTCTCTATTCTCTAGCCTTTTCTCTCTTCTCACTAGCGAATGGAGGGGGCTATGGGAGCCATGACTCTCCTCTCATTGAAGTTTCCTTTTTTAAGAATATTTATAGTAAAATTATACAATATTTTTAATAATTCTAAAATGCTTAATCATAATTTTAATATTCCAAAAATATTTTTTAATTTAAGAAACTCCTAGATATAAAAGACATAGATTCCATTATTATTTTTTTATGTTAACATCATTTTAAATAAAACAAGTAAATTATAATGTAAATAAAACAAATTTTACTTAAAATATATTTTAAATAAAACGAATTCTAGCTATGAATTATACATTTAAATAATATTGTTTCAGTATAATCAATTTAATATAATAATAATTTAAATAATAATTTAATATTTTATTTTTTCATATGATTTTGACCTTAAAAAAATTTGCGACGCACCAATGGTCCCTTTTGACAAATTTTTGAATCGCCTATGGTCTCTTTTCGTAGAAGGCCTCGTCAGCTGTTCTTTACCTCGTTGTCTTACCATCTCGCGTCACGTACGTGCATGCTTGCATGTACACGTACGCGTCGTCCGTCCGCATTACAAATTTTTGGTACCGCCCCGTGCCCGCCGTGGTGCGTATCCAGCGGCAATAGATAAATATGATTTTGGAATCAGGGTAGCATGTAAAGCCCATTTTACAATTGTCTAAAAGTAGTTGTGAGTGATTGTAGTTGTAAGACTGACTAATCACAGTGTGGAGAATATTTGATTGAAATGGCCAATTCTTACAATAATCCTATACCAACACGCAATATTCTTAAAATATTCTATGAATATTATTTATCCTTTGTAACATTCTAAGAATATTATATCTTATAGGGAAAAATTATTTAAATAATTAGAACCATGACATACAAAAAAAACTTAAGCAGTAACACACAAACTATATTCACTTGATGCTACAAATGTGCTTCGAAGCATTTTTTAATTATCAATCAAAGTTAGTAAAATTCTTTCTTCTGATTGGTCAATCAAAAGTTTCGAAGCACTTGTAGCTTCAAGTGGACCGCATTCGTAAATAGTATAAGGAAATCAACATGTTGGATTGATTACTGTTTACATTATGACCTTACGATCTCTACTGTGATGGCCAATTAACTTACCGATTATGTTTTTTTGAGTGCCATAGCCCTTGCAACTACGCTTACGCAATTGTCAAACGAACGTAATTTCCCCTACAGCACGAAATATATATTGCAGCAATATTTTAATAGTGGGTCATATTACAAAAATTGCAGCAATATCGCTACTATATTAAAATATCAATATTTTATTGAAAATATTGCAACAATATTGTGAACTATTGTAATTTTAATGACTGCGTTCAGCAGAAAAAACAGCTTAATTGTAACTGTTGTATGATTCTTTAATATGATTATAGTTATATCTTTATAGTTATACATTTAGTAAGGAATATTCAAGTAAAGAACTAAAGATAAGACCAATCACGTTAAAGAATTTTTGCAAATAGTTGCGAAGTATAATTTGGATGCTAATCAATACAATATTTTAGCAATAAAAGTAGATTAATTATTGAAATATTGCAACAATATATTTGCAATATTTCTCTAAACATTGCAATAATTTTGTAGGTATATTTTATTTTAACAGACATAAAAATATTTCCCTAGAGAAAAAAGTGAAAATTTTTATTATCGAAGTTAATGGAGAAAATTTTTCACGTTTCTTTCAGGAGAAAAGTTACATGATCAGTACCCTGATTAGAGAGTGAAGAAGTCGTGACAGGCGTCCAGTCATCAAGGCGAACATGCAGAATTACTCTCGCTCTCTTTAGTCTCTTTAGATCTATTTTTTCTGGTTAAACTAACTAGTGTACACTTGTACTTAAAATGAAATAAGTATGTATTTTTAAGTTTGGCGAAAGCGAGATAGAAAGTTTTAGTGCAATTTATTGCAGCGACAAACAACACAGGCATTGTGTCGAACAATTTCCATATCTCGGGATCTGGAATGAGGGGGACACCGTATGGCGTTCATGTCTCGTCGATTAAAAACAAGCGCCTACTTTTGCTACTTCGTCAAGTGGAATATCCGGTGGTATCGGATGAATATTAATTAAAAATTCTATGTTCTTAGTCCGTGCGTAACTTTTAGATTTTATCATTCCGTTCAAATCGGGATAAATAAAAAAAGAATTTTTAATTGACCTATTATGCATATAGAAAGAAAGTATTAAATATAAAATCAATCTCAAGAATCCGAAAAATTCTTGGTTTAGCAAAATTTCTATTAATTTTGTCTAATTCGTATGTAAGACCATTTAATAAGACCATTTAATAAGACCGTTTGTAAGACCATTATATTAATGAAAGATTATTTTAAATTATTTTTGCTCATTTGTGAATTTTTAATGAATTTCTAAATTATAACTTCTAAATTAATATTTAATGAATCACGAAAAGATAGAGGACTATTCTATCCAGTTTAGTTTAACTGACAAAATATTACATTATTATCAAACAGACACTGTGTGTGTGCGTGTATATGTACATATATTGCGTGTGTATATATTAGGTGTTGGAATTAATTCGTAGCGTTTTACAAGTGATGGAAAGTACTTTCATTAATGTATTTTTTAATGCTCATGTGAAATAAAAAACGCTACGAATTAATTCCAACACCTAATAATTAATAAGTACGTAATTCATAGTGGCAGTATTAATTAAAAAAATTGATGTCTTCGAATTTTATTGAAGTATATGTAAATATAAAATCAAGCTACAAGAGCACTGGCCGTTGAACTTTCGTATTTCCAGTTTGGCGGCAGAGATCCTTTCGCCTTATAATAACGTGCCAACCTGTGAATTCTCGACTCGACGAGAATTAAACGGAATTTGGAATCTTTGTCTTTGCGATTTCGCTCCAAATGTTTGCGCACAGCGACAGCCTTTTTTATCAGGTAATAGAGATCCTCTGGTAAATCGGGAGCCAGACCCATGCTCTTTACAATGCGCAGAATCTTATTTCCTGTACGGAATCGTACTTGTGCTACTCCATGTGAATCACGAAGTATGACACCTATAAAAATACAAAGTATGTTGTCTTATACACAGTTCTTTTTGCCATTTTGATAATTATCAAACTTGTTATTTTACAAAAGTATCAGTGATGACCTATTGTGAAATGACAAATGATCAGATTCACATCAAACATCACTTATAATCTTGCAAACATATTTGAGAGAATCAAATTAAAAACTCTAAGATTCCCTGCATAGAGTTTGCTTTCAAATATGTTGATTCCTTTCAATTAGCAGCTAGTAAAGCTTTTATTAGCAGAAAAATAAATGCATATCAAAATTACCAATTTGAGATGGTGTATGTCCTTTTTTTGCTAGTTTGTAGATAAGTTCTTTACAATCTTCTGGTGTTAATTTCAACCAAGTTGGTACACTTCGTCGGTAAGGAAGCGCCGACTGAGATATACCTTTTCTAATATATATATAATTAAATTTAAAAATATACATAATTAATTTATAAAAAATAAATCTACTTTAAAATTTTTTAAATACATTTCACAAGAATATTTAGGAAGTAATGTTTCAGAAGTATTGTATAAAAATACTAAAACTATATATTGTATAAAAAAACGAATAATGGTAATAAAAAGTTAAAAGCTAAATAATGACCAGTTATTGACCAATATAATAATGTAAGAGTTATAAAATATTAAATAAAATTTAAAATAACCAATACATTAAAAATAAGCATTATGGTTTATTTTTAATATATTGGATATATTAAATCTAATATTTTATGATACCCTTTGTCTTTGCCCTCTTTTTCTTATATTAGATATAAAAGATTAAGTTGTTCATTATTAAACATGTTTCTGCTATACTGTTAAAAATTAACAAAAAAAAAATAACATTGCATTAGTAACTTAATTAAATACTAGTACTTGACAAATGTTTCACTGACATTGACAGGAGAAATAACGTCATAATAAGATCGCGGTCACACCATGTGTACACGTGATAGGTTATGTATTCTCGTGGCTAAAAGCTATGTGCTTGATTTACCAAGAGACATGGCATACAAAAAAGCTGAATCATTAAATTGCTCAACAACTGTAAATGATAAATTATAAAGCTGATAGGGTAATTGATTGAATGAAAAGAACGGAGTTACAAACACATGGTTATTGGATGTGCACCTCGACAGAACACATCTCGACAAGACATATTCTTATACCATGTCGACGTCGAGAATCTTGGTAAATCGCGAGCGTCGCAGCGAACAGAAAATTAAAGAGATTACATCGATGATAATAAATATTGTTATGTTACCCATGTGAGTGCATACGACCCATCTTGTTAGGATTTTTCCAACAACGTCGTTCACGATTGGAAAAATGAAAGAGGACGGCGAGAGAAGATGGCGCCCTCCTTCTGTTAACGTAAAGTCGGAAACACAATGAGCGCGTTCAAGTCGACAAAGTAGCTAGGTCTGCTCGCCGAGCAAATAAACATGATTGATTGGATCTACTTGATAAGAACCAATCATGCTTATTCACTCAGCAAGCATGCCTAGCCGCTTTACCATTCTTGAACTCGCTCAATGGCTGCGTTCAGTAAACTTAACTGTTGAATCAGCGCTCGCTGCTATTGATGTATTCTTCCAGATCTAAAATACTAATTGGATGATCTAGAAGAATACACAATGGGTGATCCACTTTATGCTGCAAATGTTTTGAAGCATTCTTTGATTGATCAATTCGTAAAATTCTTTTTTCTGATTGATCAACGAAGTATTTGCAGCATCAAGTGGATCACACTCATTAGATGTATTCATATTTTATAGCCATAGACTATAAAGCTGTCGCACACAATATTCCGCAATAGTGACTGTAAGACCGGAATCAGACTACGCATTGAAAAGTGAGATTGAAGATTAAAGTTTGATCAGAACAAAAAGAGTCAGAATTTCTTTCTCCTCATTGATGAAATTTCAATCTTTAATCTTCAATCTCAATCTTCAATACATAGTCTGATTCCGACCTGAGACTCTTTACCAAAAAGTCGCAACACTTTCTTTAAATGGATTTTGAAATGCAGCCTGCTCGAGTGATTAGTTATTTTTTATGGATCATAATCCATCAGATTTAAGGATATATCTACACAAACGAAAATTATCTAATCACATTTTAATTGGATAATTTTCTTTATGCGGCTATTCAAGTTTGTGTGGATATACTTTAATTACGGTCTATTTGTTATGGCTTAAGATTTAAGTCATCTGTTGTAGATCCGGACTAATTGTTGCGAAGCGGATCCATAAACGCTCGCTACTATTGATGTATTCTTTCTAAAATGCTGATTGGATGATCTAAAAAATTCATTAATGCAGCTGCGTTCAGCAGAAAAAACAGATTTGCAACTATTATAAAGGCTGTGGTTAAAGTCTCGCTACAAATACTTTGAAGTATTTGATGGACCAATAGAAGAAAGAATTTTACAAACTGACCAATTAAAAAACGCTTCAAAGCATTTGTAGCATCGTGTTGACCGTACCCAAAAATTTGCAATACGATTAATTTGTATATTTAAATCTATAAGAAATCAAAAGCAAGAATTAATTGTATTAAAGAATTTTACAACAGTTGCAAAGGTGCTTTTTCTGCTGAACACAGCCAATGGATGCAATCGGTATTATTTGCTCACTGAGCGCTTAGTGAATGAACGCAGCCATTGGTGTATTCTTCTAGATTATCCAATAGTAGCGAACGCTTACAGATCCGCTCAGTAAGGAAGTGTTTATATTGGTCGTAACCATATGCTGTAATCAGTAAGAATTGACTAATCATAGTCGAGTATTCCCCTCTCATTCGAAGAAGAGAATACTCGAAGGTAATTGCGATGGAACCCGCTTGACCAAACACCGCCATTAACATAATAAGTCCAGTCAGTTCAGTCAATCGTAACATCGCCTCGATTCAGCCAGACAAGCGACACGTAGGCGCACTGGACTTCACAGGGAGAGAGTGGCAAATTGCATCATGTGAATGCCCACGTTCAATTAGGAAAAGAGTCACATGACCAGTTTTCTTCAATCTCTTCCATGCCTATGGAACTTTGATGCCTATGTTCAATCAGAGAAGACAGGTAACGTGCAATTTGTCACTTTCTCCCTATGAGACTTTATCTTTTAGGTCCTGACATACAATTTTATTTTAATTATTTTTTAAAGTATGCATAATTTAGATATTATTTATAATTTATATATATATGTATATTTAGATACATATAATGCAGTCTAGTGTAGGAATTAAAAACAGACTATTGGTCTGTTCATTTTGCTCGCACTTTTCGCATTCAGTATCTTCGTATTCTCTCTTTTCAACGCCCAAATATACATCTATCTTATTGTAAGTTCAAAAATTTTTAGGGATTTCAAACAATGCGAACAGACCAATTGTTGTTGTAATTTAAGTGAACAAATTTACTAAAATATTTATAATCTTATTGATCAACATCTAGTGAATTTGTTCACTTTTGTAATTTTCATCTCTTTTCAAATCGCTCGTTCAAATTCAAATCGTATGACAGTGAGGTCACTTCCGATCGGTCAGGTACTACGCTCGACGTTTCTTGTACTTTCGCCTCGTCTCAAATGTAAGGCCGGAAGTGACATCACAACGTTATATCCATACACACCACCACGGCAAGCACGGCGTCCGCGATCCAATATGTCCGCAGTCTCACGATAGAACGCGTTACTTTTCGGTATATTGCTGCTGGAGACAGTCAGAGGAGATAATTTCGGCGCGAACGGCTTGAGGCCGTTCCGTCCGTACGAGAATCGTGGGATCAGTGCCGCATGCCCACGATTCGTCGGCGTGCGACACGATCACGGAAGGAATCAGGAGCAATACCGAGAGTAAGAGAAGGAGAGGGACGGAGTGAGGAAGAGAGAGAGAGAGATAGAGTAAGAACGAAGCGGGACGGAAATCAAGAAGCGTCAACTCTGGTCAACTCGCATCGATGCGATCCTAGACACGTTCTCGCGAGTTCGTTTCCACGGCATCGAGAACTACTGGGTGCGACCGCGACGCGGGATCAGCAACGGCTTTCGTGAACCATCGTCGACGACGCCGAGAGCGCGCGCGGAATCGTGGGATCGTCCACCGCGACGCCGTCATCCACCTGCAACTCATCAGGGTAACCGAGCTGACGACGTTTCCCAGATGTCGATCATCGTTGTGTGGGACGATTTGGTCACGATTTGAGATTCTGGAGCGGGCGCATCGCGCAGCATCGAGTAATCTTCATTTAGATTATTCTGTTTAGGATATCGCACGGGAGTCGCTTGCAAACTGTTCGCGAAATAAATTTGTATATTGCTTCCGTTGTTACAATGAGGAACCGAGCGATATTTTCGATGGAATTGAAATGGAGACTGAACGATTTGTTTGTTACTTTGTTGAAAATGGAACAGTACAATTGATATTAATTGACATAAATTCTTGGTTACAGATCTATGAGAAGAATTCAGGGGGTATGAATTGTAGTGATAGTCAAGATGTCAAGCGACAGTGATAATACTTGTTTGATACGTCATCATAATCACAAACGCAAAAAAATTGTCATTAGTGACAGTGATAGCAGCGATGAATCTGTTATTGTACAAATTCGAAGAAAGAAAAAACTTGTATGTTTAGAAGTGCTTTAATTATTATAGTATCTTTAAATATTGATTAAATTAAATATTTAATTGTAGCTGTATAGTGTATTTATGGAATCTATTAAATCTCATTTGCATAGCCTATTCAATTTTATTTATATGGTCTTATTTTTAAGTGAACATATTGTTTGTTAAAAATTTACATTAATTTGCATTTATATTACTGTTCCAGAGAGTCGTTAGTGAAGGAGAAAGCAGCAGCGATAGTGATGTACCTAAGCCTGTGATTAGACGACAAAATCATGTAAGTATTATGACATTTTTTTAAAGAAATGTTTAGCCAAATTTATTGATAGTGACATATCTTCATTAATATCATTTTGTTGCAGAGAGTTATTAGTGATGAATCTAATAGTAGCGAGGAAAGCAGATCCACGCATATTACAGACAGTAGTACATCCGAATGGGAAAGTGATTGGACTAGTTCAGATGAATCAAATGGCAATACTTATAAATGTATTGCTAAGCGTAAAGTTTTATGTAAAAGTAAAAGTGAGAATGTCAATAAACCTGGTTCCTCTTCATTAACTAATGCCAACGCTAACTCTGATAGCAGTGATGATCAGTCGGAAAAATGTCCTATATGTCTGCTACCATTTAGAAAACAGCAAATTGGTATCCCATCTGAATGCGACCATTGCTTCTGTTTAGAATGTTTATTGGAATGGAGTAAAAACATCAACACTTGTCCAGTGGATCGCATATCCTTCACTACAATTGTTGTTAGAAGTCATTTTGATGGCGAGGTAATTTTTTTTTTTACAAATTTGTTATTCAATACTGTATGATTTAAAAAATTAACACAAAAAAACCTACTGAAAAAAAATAACGGGTGTGTGTGTGGGGGGGGGGGAGAGTAAATGAATTAAAAAATTATATCGTAATTTTAATGTGCACTTTTTTTTACTTTTCTTAGATCATAAATCATTTACCAGTAGAAGCTGTGCCGCGTATTGAGAATCAACCACCAGATGATCCAACTTTTTGTGAAATATGTCATCAAAGTGATAGAGAGGATCGAATGTTACTTTGTGACAATTGCGACCGCGGCTATCATATGGAATGTTTAACACCCCCAATAACTACAGTTCCCATTGAAGAATGGTATTGTCCGGGGTGTACTGAAAGCAGCTTGACTAGACGATCGGTAACTTATTTATACTTAAAAATATTTAAAAACGAATTATGTGTTGTAACAATATACTATAATATTTATGAATTACAATTTAATTGACAATTTTTTTCATATAAAATATTTTTTAAAATAAATAAACAATTTCAGATTTGATGTAATTTTTTTTATGTAACTTATTTCCATAATATACTTGAGATTTTTAAATTAAAAATACGTATAGTAGTTTTAAAAAATTGCAACTTAAATTACAAGATATAAAAATAAGTTGAAACTGTCTAATATAATTTATTTAAAAAAACTTTAATTTTTTGATGTAACATTTTCACATAATTGAGTTTATATATGAAATGTTCTTTGATATATAAAAGGATTACCTTTTTGGTTTTTGTAAAACCAGGTGTAATGAACATAAGAATATAAGAACTAATGCCTTCTTTTATTTATCTTTGCAGTATTTGTCGAGTTTTGTGCCAACTCTTATAACAACGGGGAGAAATACTAGTCGTTTCTTTCATGAATTAGGAACGAACTTAAACATATTCCGTAATATACTTCCTCATGTCAATGATCGTATGTATCTACCTACCAGACGCGTTTCCAGAGTCAATTCTAGGCGCAATCGTAATCGAACAAATGAGCAATGTATTGATCCAAATCAGCCGTCAACTTCGTCCGGCCTTGATTCGATTGGTGACAATAGTCGAAGTCGCTCTCCAAACACTAGCTTAGAAGGTAACGCTTCTTCCACGCGTTTGAATACAAAATCTAAGACCAAAATGTCGAAAAGAAAAAAGAAAAAACTCACCAAGAATTCAAAGAAGAAAACCAGCAGTAATTTATTTCGAGAAGTGCGAATTAAAGAACTCAACAATGACGGCGAAGAGGAAGAAATAGTGACGTATGTCAAAATTGCATCATCCACATCAAGGAGGAAGTGTAAGAAAAGTACAAAAAAAACCGGCAAGGTATAACGCTAATTTCTCCTCAAATGTAGTATAATATCTTAACATGTAACATTGCTCATCGCATTGCCAGATGCGTATATAACATTTCTAAATCTTTTTCATGTCTTCATGTTTTTCGCGATAATATGAATGTATATTCTGTTTGCATTCTCTTTATTGATTAATAAGTAAAAATTTTTGTATAATTCTCGTATTTTACGCTGTGTTTATTAAAATATATGTATATGTATAACTTAATTCTTATAAAATTGAATTGTACGGTCTGGTAATGCCAGGGTGTCTCATTAAGTGTTCATCATTTTGGTCTCCCGATCCAGACTATCCGATCACTGCTGTATTCCCCAATCATATTTATGCTACCTTCGTAACACAATTAAATTGAATTAGACTTTTCGATTGTAACTCATTGTTCTTAATTTATATAAATAAAATGATTTTCTCACACTAGATGCACTTGGTTTTTTTTCTTAATTTTGCAAATGACTTTTATCATATTCATGTGTTAAATCTTAGAAACTTCCTTTATCACATTTATATGCTAAATATTAGAAACCGTTTAAGATTAAAAATCATATGTGTAATTGATTTTCTTAATGTGACTTTTTTATTTGTAATATATTTTTATATAATTCGTGAAAAGTATAAAATATATTAATATAAGTTAATAAAATAATACATTTTTATAACTAAATACATTGAAAATATTTAAATCATGTACATGAAGATTATCCTGAGAGCATTGCCATCAATAGCGATACATCTATTTAGAGTAATATAAGCCAAATACTAAAGAACAATGAATTTACAAATTAATTTAATAGTCTTATTTTAATGAGATTATTTTAATTATCTTGCTTTTAATAAAAATAATTTTAACTTACTATACTAATTAAACTTGAGTATATTTTCTAAAATATTACACCTAATCAATAAAATCTATTAACTGCTTACTTTACTAATTTACTTTAACTTATCTATCTTTTTATCTTAAAGATAAAGAAATTTGAAAATTTTTAAAGAGCATTTTTTTCACAACGCCTTTTCCTCATGCTATTTTACGTTTTATTTTCATCTAATTTTTGTTATTAAATACACATTGTCTATCGTATTTTTTCTGATCTTTATAAAAGCACATATGTAGTTATTATTTCTCCAGAGGAGAAAATACAAGCGACGTGCGCGCATTGAAGCGTCCGTGCTGAGTACACAAACGGTAAAAAGAAGATTGGCCACTACACTCGGTATGAAGAAATCGAAGATGCCACAGCTTGTACCTGTCATGAAAAACATCTCTATATCTGAGAAAAGCATTCTCATAAATGCCAGACACAGCGCTGGTATATCTCAAGTCAGTCTCTTTGGAAATGATCTGGGATTAGATTACAGTCCACCTAGGTGAGCGATTGATCCTATTTATTCTTGTCTTTAATTGATCCCTCATCCTCCTAGTCTGTACAATTCTTTTCTTGAACGCAGATAAATATGCAGTATGTTTCATTTTATTAATGCTAAATTTTTTGTTAAATTAATGCACATTTTTTATTTTAGGCAAATGCATGAAATATTGTTTTATATTACTATATTGCTATATATATTGCTATATTATATTGCTATATATTACTTTATAATGTTTAATCCTCCATTGTTCAAATGATTTTGGTTTAAAAAAGTTAGAAATATAACAAAAATAAAACTACAAGAAAATAATATTTTAGTGAAATATTTTAATAAAAAAATAATTTTTTTCTTAGGTCGGATTATGAAGATGAAGATTCTATTGGAATAGGAAGTGGTCCTATGATAAACGTACGACAACGACGATCAGCGATGCCATCGATCAGACGTCGTGCCATTTTAAAAACTATGGTTGACCCAGTCAACGAAGTAGATAATACTGGCATAACAGATCTACTGAGCAGTATAATGAGCAATCAGGAGTTATGGCATTCGACCAAGAAGAAGGCGGATGTGGTCCTGAAGGCTGACGGCACGTTGTTTGTGAAGAATCTTGAAAAGGAAAACAAGTATAGTATTAATAACAATGAGAGTCCGAAGAAGGAGAAGCAGGATGAGGAGGAAGTCGCGCAACATGAGGAGGCAATTCTGAAAAAGGTGGATACACCGTTGGATCTGTCTAATATTAATTCTAGTGATATTACGCAGGCGCCAATGTACAACAATCCCTGTGGTGGAGGCGGCGGTAGTGGTGGTGGTAATAGAGGCAACTTCCGGGGTGGTTATGGTCGTGATAACGGTCGACACGGCGGCCACGGAGGGCAGACCTACGGCGGTGGTCGGGATTCATTACCACCAAGCGGTGGTGGCAGGCATAATTACAGCGGCGGGACCGGCGGCGGTGGTCCGCGGGACAACTTTGGGAATCGCGACTTTGGTCCGCCGCCGTTCTACAATCCAAATTTTGAGCACTGTGGCGGACCACCCATGTTTGGTGCCCACGCGCCGCCGCCGCCGTTCCGCAGCCGTAATCCTCAGCATTTCCGCAACGAACGGATGCGTTTTCCGCCGCCACCACCACCCAGCGAACGACCGTTTAATTATACGGACGGCAGTGGCGGCTTCGATCAGAGGCCGCCGTTTCCGCACGTGACGGATCGATTCCCCAGGCCTCCTCGGCTACCCCCGTTAGGCATACCGCCTCCTGGTGCTCCGTCCGTTGCACTACCAAGCGCACCGGAAACAATAAATATGCAGCAGCCGGTACACATGCACAACAATCTACCTTCGGTCAATCTGCCGGAAGATATGACGCGAAACTATCAGCTACCATCTGAGCAAAATGATCGCATTGTGATGTCGGATCCCATGGCTGGGTCACCCGTAATTGCATCACCCATGGCTGCATCACCTGCTGCGCGACAAGACAACGATGATTGCGATATTTATTGCGACATCGAACCACTAGCCAAGTCTGATTGTGATACACAGGAAGAGCTTCACAATAATAGCTCGATGATTTTGTTGCCACCGCCAGAACCGCCGTCTGGTTTGCTGAATTTTGAAGAGAACTCCAGAAGCGACAAGGATGACAGTGAGCAGGAATTGGTGATTGACGATAGTCATAAGGAGGAAACGCCAAGAGATCTGCCGATAAGCGGCGACAAATATGATCCGTTTGCAGCCGACAGTGACAGCAATGACGATGTAGCCACTCCGTTGAAAACATTGGAAAAGGCAGATATGTTGCGGAACAGTATAGACAGTTGTAATATACCTATGCCAAGTGCGCCGCCGTTGGTCTCTGCGACTTATCCTCCGTTGCCAACTGCAGCGACGATGACTCAAAGCAGAGAACATACACAGGAACCCATTCGATTGACTGCGTACGATGATGATGATGATAATGACTCACAGTCGGACTGCCCGAATTTTTCCATCTACTCGTCGCAAACTATGGATGTGGCTAGGCATACAGAACAGGAATTGTCACAGCAGTTGGGATCACTACAGCCGCCGCCGTTACCGCCCAGCATCCCCGATGATGATGATATTATTGTGGGAGACATTCAAGCCTGCGATCTGCCGGATTTGCCACCTGAGCCGGCCGATCCTTATCTCGAGGCGCTACAGAAGGAACGTCAAACCTTGAGTAAGATACCACCGAAGAAGATCTCGCATGACTCGCATCGTGGTAAGATTACTTTCAAAATCGGTAACAAAATTAGGCTTAATAATCGGCTGAGTGGTCTGCAGTTGGACGATAATTCGCAGAACAGTGTTCTTCAGAAAAAAACTACGATGGCGTCATCGAGTGACAAACAGCAACAAGAGCAAGATAGCAATAAAGATCTCAGTTCGTCAAAATCAGAGATTGAATCCACAGTCGTACAATCGTCGATAGCGTTGGACCAGTTTATTAAAATAGGACCACAAATTGCTGAAGAAGAAGAAGAAGAAGAAGAGGAAAAAGAAGATACAGAGTTGGAGCCCGTTTCAGAGAGCCCGAGAAAGAAAGAATCATTTAAACTTGATAGTCAACGCGGAAGCAAAGAATCCCGTTCCGAGAACTCATCGGATGAAGAAGCTATGACGGTGGATGAGAGACCGAAACATGTCGATGTTTCATCCAACAAGAATGAAGAGGAAGACAATGAACAAGAAGTACAATCGACGGCGGCAAATATCACATCACAAGAAACCATGGCGGTCACGGAAAGCGCAATGTCATCACCCACTCTTGACATGGCTCGGTTGTCACCAAGAAAATTGGACAGCAGCGAGCTGAGTATTGAATGCAGCTCTGAAGACTTGGAAGGTGGTGACACAACAAACAAAACCATGTTATCTCGTTCAAATACTGAGATGCAAAGTGAGATAACTGTAGACGACTCGCAAGAGCGAGAATCCAGCAGTGATGACGAGTGTTCATCGAGCAGCCATAAACTTGCCAAAGCGAATGATAATAAAGACGACAAGGATGATGATAAAGCGTCGAGCGACAATGAGGATCCAAATTTGTCGGATCAACGGCACGAGAAAGAAAGTTTCTCGACCGTGGATGATGAAGTAGAGCAATTCCCGATCGAGAAGGATAAGATAAACGAGCCATCTGTACCTGCCACTTTCGATAACAATTGGGACTCGGATGGTGCTTATACACCTTGCAAAGATGAGTTGCCCTTGAGAGATGAGAATACGTCAGTGGAGCGATGTATGCCGTTCGAAGCCGGTTTGGAGCCTATCACACCAACGAAGGACAAAACAAATGACGATCTAGATGACTGCAGGTCATTGACTGGTTATGCTGAGCTAGGCACTGAGGCTATCTCCGAAACCGACGACGCGATAAATTTCGAGGAGGAATTGATCGCCTTGGCGTTACGTAAAGAGAGAGAGAAAGAGATGGAGGATGGCGAGATATTAGACGAGAGTAAACTGGAGACGAAGGAGCGTGAAAAATTCAGAGAGGATAAAGAGGACGGTAAAAAGAAGAGGAAAAAGGACAAAAAGGAAAAGAACAAAGAGAGCACAGAGAAAAACAAGGAGAACATTTCATCAGATAATCTAGTCTCTTGGAAGAAACTTTCAAAAAATACAAAGGACAGACCATACCGCGACAAGGATAAACGGTCTAGGTCGAAGGAGGGGGAAAGAGAAAAGGACAAGTCTTCTAAGAAAAAGACAAAGGAAATTAGTAAGAAGAAGGAAAAGAGAAAAGAGTTGCCGCGATATGACATAAGAAAGATCGTGGCTGAGAAACCATCACGACCGAGAAAGGATGAGTATGGCAGGGACATCAGGGAAAAGTCACGAAGCAGATCGAGAAGTCGTTCGTCAAATAGAATTCAGTTAAGCTCAAAGGATCGACGAAGTCAATCGTATTTGAAAGGACGATCAAAGAGTAGATCCCGTCTCCGATTGTCTTGGTCGAGAGATCGTGGCCAATCGTATTCCAAATCGTGCCGTTCCAATTCGCGCAAAAGATCGTCATCTCATATCAGACGCAAGTCGCGAAGGCGATCTCTATCGAGACGGTACTCCATCTCACGTAGAAGATCGCGTTCGCTATCTCGCAAGCGGCGATCGCTGTCGCCTAGACGACGTAGGCGATCACTGTCGAGATCGCGCGATAAGCGGAAGGAGAAGACGAAGAAGTACAAATCGCGCAGTCGCTCTAGGAACCGTAAGAGATCTCGCAGCAAGTCGCCGAAGAGGACGTCCAAGGCACGCGAGAAGAAGCACGGCAAGAGAAAGGTGCACAGTCGGTCGCGGTCGAAGGCCAGGTCAATCTCGCGAGAGCGGGATCGTAACAGGAACTGGGAACAGCTGAACGAGAAGAGCGTGGAGCAGGAGCAGCAGTTTCCACGCGAGCGCGAAGAGCGCGAGCGTTCGTGGAGCGCGCAGTGGACACCGTCCTGGTCGCGTTCGAGATCGAAGACACCACCGCATATCCAGCAGGAGCCAATTGGGACGCGAAATTGGTCGCCACCATCCGTACTGGATAACGTGTCGCCAAAGAATCTGACTGTTATATTAACGAACAAGGAGGCGATAAAGAAGAAGAAGAAGGAACGGCGGAAAGAGAGTCGGAAGTCCAAGGAAGCGGAGAAACGACGAAAGAACAAACGCAACAGGACTCCGCCGCCATCGAAAGAAGTATTTGCTAGCGGTGACAATATACTAGTTAGCGTATGCTTCAACAAAGACAACGAGACGAATCCGTTGTCTTTACCATTGGAATTACCAACTACTATTCCATTGTCACCTCCAATAAAACGTCGTCGACGAGAGTCCGTTCAGACAGAGACTACTCCTTCCACGAAACGATCCAAGAAAGATAAGACGAAAGATAAGCGATCGAAGTCTCCGAAGGCGAAGAAGGATAAGAAAAAGAAATCCAAGGCGGCAGAGATTGCAGCGACGAAGAAACCCGTGGCCGTGATCGATCTGGATCAATCGCCCTTCCGCGAACAAACACCATCGCCTCGCGACGTTATAGTATTGAGCGATGACGATGACAAACAGGTACAGGAAACGCTCACTGCATCGCCGGAACAATGCCCGCCATCGCAGGCATCGCCACCGCGTGAGCAGTTTGTCTCGCAAGGTCCTAAGACACCGCCGGAGCCGCAGATCAAATTCTCCATAAATAAGCAGCCCAGCAATCTTAGACCGTCCCTGATAAATCCGCTGTTGGAAGAGGAAGAAGAAGAGGAAGAAGAGGAGGAAGAAGAGGAGATGATGGACGAGCGAGCCGAAGAGGAGCTAGAGATGCGAGCGCAGGAAGAATTAGAGTTACGTCTCAAGATCGGCCCCAACACACCTCCCGAACCACCAACATCTCCGCCAACTTCTCCGGATGCTTACGATCCCTTCGATCCAACTAAATCTCGTTCACCAACGCCGGACGCCAGTCAAGAAGCAACGCCAAATGACGAGCATGACCGAGCGCAGCGCAACTCGCCCAGAAAGCATGACGGACCTGCGGACACTCCGTTGCCGTTAGACGAGCCCAGTCAACAGCAAGAACAACCCCCTCAGGAGAAGCCGATAGAGAAGCCAAAGATAATATCGATAGTGACTATCAAGAGACCATCACCTCAGAGAGATGTTTCCGCGTCTCCAGTGCCGGAGAGCCAGACTGACGTAACCCAATCATGCAGCAGTAGTCCGCCCAAGACTCAGCAGAATCCACAAAATGTGCAATCGACTGTCAATCCATTTAGTACTATCAATCCTGTCTTAGCGACGGTAGCAGCCGCAGTGCAGAGAAGCTTCAATGCTAGCAACACGTCTAATCCTGCACAAAGAACTCTGTTACAGGTATTTAATTTGTTTTTGTTTTATTTAAATGTTAATTTTAATCAATTCTAAGTACTATGAATTGCTAAATCAAAAAACGTTTGATACTTGATTTTCTTGCAGCCTAATCGCATCTCACCGAGCAATCAGATAAAGCAACGCACAAATGACAGACCGCAGCTTCCTAATGTATTTGCAAATTCTGCGAAGTCATCCACTTTGCCGCGATCTTCCAAATCCACTCAGAATAAAAACAGCTCGACGGTAGGGCAGAACGGTAACGACGCGACCATAGATATGACGAACGACAATATCATCGACATGTCGTCCCCTTATTCACCGGGATCGACTCTGAGTGATAGCCTGTTCGATCCACCTAGTCCTGTCAACTTTAATAACTCACCCGTTGCAAATGCACCACCACCTGCCGCTGTTAAAACCAGTGGCACGCCGAAGATCAACAAGAGTGCGGAGAAAAAAGATCCGTTTGACGCGTTATTCGGTGGAATACTGCCTCCAATTAAGACTGCAACCAAAAATAGAATTAAAAAGGTTACTAAGGAAAAGGCGAAGAAGTGTACGTACTTCAATTTTCGTTTTTTTTTTAAATTGAGACGATACAGAAAGGTCCGAGTCTTATTTGTAGTAATTATTGTATATGAACAATATAACAGATGCTATAAAATTAAAAGTTTCATCTTTTTTAAAAGTTTTATCATGAATATTTTTCTTAATTAGCGAACAAATATATTTCAGTAATTAATATTAATATTAATATTTCAGTATTTATGTAAATGTGTATTTTATAGCTACCAATCCTAAGGTTGGCGTACGCATGGACGAAAATCAGCTTCAAATTCTGGACGATCTTCCTAGCTCTGCCGTAGAAATGCAAGTTAAAGATAAGGTATGTCAACGTTATGTAATTTGTAAAATTACATTGAAATGTAATAAAATGATTCAACATTTTTTATCTGTATTGTTGTAGTTTCTTAAAAAACTAAACCGACAAGAGAGAGTCGTGGAAGAAGTGAAATTGGTTCTCAAACCTCATTATACCAAAAAGCACATCACAAAAGAGGAATACAAAGACATCATGCGCAAAGCAGTACCTAAGGTGAATATTATTTAGATATGTTTTAATAATTAAAATAATATCGAATAAATATAATCCAAGAAATAAGGAATAATATACACATAATAAAAATATCCTACAATTTCAATTATAGATATGCCATAATAAGACAGGCGAAATTAATCCTAAAAAGATAGCCCATTTAATAGAAGCGTACGTAAAGAAGTGTCGAAATAACAAGAAGAAGACTTCTGGCAAATTAACGAAACCTACGTAAGTGCATTTTGAATACAATCGCATTATACAGCTTTTATATTAATAAAATGAAGTTTAGGTCGCGCTCAATCACACACACACACACACACACGCACGCACGCGCGCACGCACGCTCGCACGCACGCACGCACGCACGCACGCACGCACACGCACGCACATATTACAAGCGAAATTAATGACTACATTTACACGGCATTCCATTCTCGAGTTTAATAACATCCATAGTAATGAAACTGGCCAATCACAGTCGTTCCATTCTTCCGAGGAACTGCTGTGATTGGCTAATTTCATAACTACGGATGTTATGATGAAGCGTGCCGTGTAAATGTAGTCAATATTTCTCTTATCTTTTCATGCAACTGTATTTAATGAAATTTACAGGAAAACTCTATGGAGTTGATCACGTGTTGGCAATCCTAGCGCATTAGAAAGTTCTTCAACGTTAGGCCTTTCCTTAGACCACGCGTAAAACACATTCTCTCTTCTGGATGGTAAGTGAATTAGAAATATGCATATACATATATATTTATATACATATGCATATATCTGTACTATGTATATGCATGTATCTATGCATACACGTCTATCGATGAGCGAAATATGTATTGTGTGTACATACTTAATTCATTAATTGTATAAGCGTAATATTTTTATTTATCTAATTGTTTAAATACGAAAGAATAAGAGTTCGTGATTATTACTATTATTCACAAATATTAACATATAAGTACGATCGCACGTATTCGCGAAGGTATTCGATGATGTATGGCCTCTGTCCGAATATACAGCTGTACATTGCGATGCCTTTTAAAATTCGGTTCGGATCACGATCAACGATCCTCTGCTAAACTAACTAGGAAATATTATTGTACGATAATTATAATTTAGAGTGCGATTGCGTAATTCAAAAAAGTGAAATGAATAACGAAAGAACGCTCAAATAATTTGAATCGCTATTTATGAAGAGATTTATGAACGAATGGCCAAGTGTATTTTCCCAATAATCCTTGCGGTGTAAAAGAATTAATAGATCCTTCATCAAGATAGATTCTTAAACCTTTATATAAGCGAAAAATGGCCTGCTGAGATCTTTTACCAACGAGTATGTTTCCGAAAGTACACGATATGTGCGGCACCTTGTTTCACTTTATTCATATTATGTAAACAGAAGATAAAAACGGCACACAAGTAAAACACATTTCCGATCAGCGACTTCAAATGTAGATAAATCATGTATAAAAATATCGGATGTTGTCCTTGTATGTAAATTCGATATAAGTTGCGTTTTACTATGCTTATATGATTCCGTACGTCCGATAGAGACTTTTAAGACGTCAATTTTTAACAGTCCATTTTCCGTTTTTCAGAAAAAAAACAGTACTGTCTTATAGATACTGTAACCCGTATTCATGTCTCGCCTTTAGCAGTAAACGCGGCTCGTGTGTCATAGTTTACATGATACGCCTCCGTTATTTACATGTATATACATACATATATGATCGTATTACACACACACACACACACACACATACACACACATATACACACACACACACATATATATATATTATAAAATCTTGATAACTTGATATGATATTAATAATAAGATACAGAATTAGATGACCTCGTTGAGAATAAGCGAGACGTGAACCTACGTATGTTACTTGTAGGAAGACAGGATGATCGCTGCGGAATCGGCGTTTTTTGTTTTTATTTTTTCTTTAATAGGTACTCGATGTTCCAAAGTGCAGACTGTATAACGTATCGAAACAATAGTGTATAATCAATTTACGCAGTGTAATAAAGCGCTAATGAGTCTGTAACAAAGTAACGTAACGGAAAAAAACTTTGCATACCTTCATAGGATACAATCGTGTTCGTTTTAAGCGTCAGTACATAAGTATTTTTTCAACCGATAAGAATAAATAAATTAATGCTGAAATAATGTCTCGTGAATAACTTCGTATTTCTAATGACACGCCGTGAAAATTTTAATTTCGGCAAGTACCATTACATAAAATATACGTACGTATTACCTGCAATTAATAAAAATGCATATTATATTAGCTGCCGTATAAAATTCTGTTATACATTTTACGAACGGATTGTATGCTCATACACTACATATGGATAGATTTTATACTTTTTACGCAAGACAGCGAAAATTACATCCTCTTTGGAACGTATATAGGTACTTATAATATTATATAAAAAACATACGACATTGGCTGAGGTGAATTTAAGCGAAACATGTGTGACGATCCGTATCATAGAAGATATCATCAGTGATCACATCGATATTAATAACGTAATGATTATATCAATGGTCATTACATCAATAAAATGATGTTAAATCCATCGTTAATTAAACTGTCGTTAATTCTTGTGTGCATGAACTCTCTTTTGTACTAAATAGCAATGTACATAAACGAATGGAGAATAAAGAGTTTAATATTATTGAATTGAATTCAATTCGTACTGGCGAATCAACGTTCTATGAAGTTGATACGTACTTATGGATTATCATTATTAAACATCAATTAATATAATAATGTCATTGTAGCCCTATCTTTCTGAACTAAACCTTTCTATTATTAAACAGTTTAAGAGGATGCTGGAGCGACTAAATTATCGACAGTACAGTCATATAAAAAATTTTTTACAGGATTAAAGTAGACGCAAAATTAGGAGATGGTGCATAGATGGTGCATAGATTTTATATTACAATCGAAAAAATGTTAAAGTTTTTAAGTTTTTCGATTTTATATAAAGTCTATTGCACTACTTCCTAATTTTGCGTTTACTTTAATCCAGTAAAAAAATTTTTGATTTCGTTCAGTCAATTTGGAGATTTTTATATAACTGTAATTTATTCACTTTAGCATCCTCTTCTGCAATTGCTTTTGTGTGTGTGTGTTTTGAATGATATTTTAAAATTATATTTGAATTGATCTCTTTTCCTGAACATGAGAAATTAAGCGAGAAAATTCCTTCGAAAAATTCATCTCGAAATTCTTAGGAGAATATACATTAACTTTAGACAATTTAATCCCTGTTTCTACCAATGTAAATTAACTTTGATCTCGGTTTAAGTTACTCGTCATCTTTTTCTAAACTAAGAAAAGATGAAGAATTAGTTGAATCGAGATTAAAATTAAAAATTGATAGAAACGGACATAAATCCGATTTATTTCGCATCAAGAAGTTATAATTTGAAGGATAAATAAGAAAGCTAAAGTAAATTACGAATTTGAATATTATTTATTTTATTCTGTATTTCTTTCGTGTAATTTTTTATATAGATTTATAAATATGAATTTATTTATTATGTAATTTAATTGATTTTATATATAACCTATTTAATTTAAATATAATTTAATATATTTTTTGTAGTATATAAGTAGTTTTATTAGAGATTATTATTTATTTTTATATTTTGCATAAATATATATTTTTATATACACAAAAAAATATATAATTAAAAAGCAGACCAAATGTATAATTTTAGGAGCAAATATCAAATATCGGAAAAACTAACGTAAGCTAACGAAAAGAAGATTAGTACATTTGCTACGCTGTGCCAAATACCGATAACTGGTAGAATGTAGTATTCGAGTCAGTTTGAGATGATATGAATGATGACAAGCCGACATCATCACATCACATAAGATGAAGGGGAACAGGTTGACCGCATGTTCGTCGTGACACGTGCGTTTGGAATTACATACAGAAATAAAGCCAATGCAAGCGCTATGTTAAATGTATTAGCACAGCGTACGATAAACCTCCTTTGCCACGATATTATTACTGTAAGTAGAGAATGATCGTTAATCTTCTCGGAATGGGAATTTAAAAGTTAGGTTATGTTAGATCGACATCGTCGATGCCCATTTCCACCACGTAGATTAACTTTAATCTCGGTTTAACTTTTATCGTTTATCATTTTCTAATCATAAGAATTAAAAAAATTAATGAGTATAAATTGAATTAAGATTTAAGTTAATCCTATATTAGTGGAACCAAGTGTTAAAGTACTTTTCCGGCGAGCGAACACGGGGAAATGATACGTGTAACAAGTAGGTAACAGCCGTTTTTGTTGCCATGCAGGTGAGAAAATACGGGCTAACGAGAAGAATACACGAGAGAGTCTGGAGGAAGACCAGGATGGGTGACCAGCCACTGTCAAGGATCGATCCTGTCGTCATGAAGCTGGACAGCCCGGAGTTTCACTCCATCTTCACTCCGGAATTGGAGAAACTCGCAAGCCTGTTCAAGAAATATAGTTACAAGCTGAGAATCGCCGGCGGCGCGGTACGCGACATCCTGATGGGTAAGCAGCCTAAGGATCTGGATTTTGCGACTGACGCCACGCCACAGCAGATGAAGGACATGTTCACGAGCGAGGAGATCAGGATGATAAATGAGAAGGGTGAAAAGCATGGAACGATCACGGCAAGGATAAATGATATGGAGAACTTTGAGGTCACTACTCTGAGAATCGACGTTCTGACCAATGGACGGCATGCACAGGTGGAATTCACAAAGGACTGGAAGTTGGACGCTAACAGGAGGGATCTGACCATTAATTCCATGTTCCTCGACCTCGATGGCAGAGTGTATGATTATTTCTATGGTTATGACGATTTAAAGAAAAAGAGGGTAGTTTTTGTAGGCAAAGCAAGTATTAGGATTCAAGAAGATTATCTTAGAATCTTAAGGTGCGTACTATTAATTAATGTACATATATATATATATATATATATATATAGGGGATAGACAAAATAATATGAACACCTGAGAAATGTTAAGTGCTTTTCAGCAAGAGACAGATGACATAGTGAATTACTAAAATGAATTACTTGTGATTTGCCACTATTAAACAAAGATACAATGATCACTGTGTGTATATACTGTGTCTCTTGCTGGAAACCACCAAATTGACTTGTTTTATTAATAAAAAGTTGCTTATCATTTAATACAAATTCTATTCTTGTTGGAAGAATTATATATGCTTGAATAATGTAGCAACTGCAATATTATACTGTTCTAGCAGAAGAAATTTTAATTGCTTGAAAGATATTGGAACAAGAAAAAAAGAGATTGGATGGTATTGAAATTTCTTTCTCATTCTGCTCTTCAAAATTATAAATGATACTGAATCAGGCAATTGCATTGGCTAGGAAAAATATTAGAGTTCTGGAAAACAGAGCAATTGGAAAAATAGAGAAAAATTTCCTCCAAATTCATATGAGTAATTAAATCTTTTTGTGTTGCATGAAATTTCCAAAAATTTTTGCACTTAAAACGAGATAAATATATATTCGAATATTGAGAAAGAGAAAACGGAGATAGCAAGTGCAAACAACGCAAACGGATGAAAGATGTTCTACTAAAATAATAGTATAACATTCCATTGATAACTATTTAAGTATCATGTGTGTCACTCCAGTAAAGATAGAATGTATATTAAAAGCAAATGATAGGCCAACCTCTTATTCACGAAATAAATAGTAAAAAATAATGTGTTTTCCAAATAATGTGTTCATATTATTTAGTTCATCCTCTGTATATTATATATATTTTTGCAGAATTTATCGTAATTAAATATGTAGCATTATTATGAATCTTGTATGTATCAATAGTTACACCGAATCCTTGAGATGTTTATATAAGGTTTATATTGTCTGATTACTGCCAGGTACTTTCGTTTCTATGGAAGAATAATGGACAGTCCAAATCAGCATGACGAGGCTACGATAATAGCGTTAAAAGAAAACATTGGCGGTCTAGAACAGATATCCGGCGAGAGGATTTGGAGCGAATGGAACAAGATTCTAAGCGGCACTTTTGCCCTGGAATTAACCCTAAAGTTGCTCGAATGTGGTAGCAGCAGATATATCGGTCTACCCGAAGAACCCGACGTGGAGAACTTTCGAAAAATTTATGAGCGGGCGCAGTCCAATAATGTGACTTTGAAGCCTATATCCTTAATCGTATCGATGTTGAAGGATGAATATGAGGTGATAAAATTACACGAGAGATTGAAACTGTCTAATTCCGACAGAGATTTAGCGATATTCCTGGTTCAAAATAGGGAATGCAAACCCTGCGAGAAACCGTTGAAGCCTTATCAGCAGCTGGTCCTTCTTCAACAAATAAAGAGATACGACGTCCTCAAAGAGGATGTGAAGGAGTTGTTGAGATACCGTGGTGCAATACAACTTCTGGACGAATTCGAACAATGGGTAATTCCGAAATTTCCTATCAATGGCAACATGTTGATAAAATACGTGACGATGAAAAAGATGATAGGCAGCGTCCTAATTGAATTGAAAAGGATATGGATCGATACGGACTTTAAATTAACTAACGAACAGCTTATGGAGCATGTATCAAGTATAGTCAGTGAATTAGAAGAACAATATAAAACATTAGATAAAGAGAAGAATAAGAAATTTAAAAAAATGAAATAAATATTTTTCGAAATATTGAATTAGTTTTGTGTACCTGTAGCAAACATTCATTATTTTTTAATAGAAATTTATTAGGTTGTATTTAATTATTTTTAAACTAAATAAATAATTTAAGCAACTAGTAATTTATTATTATTAAACATTTAATGAAAAAGATGAAGCGACTTTTGCATAGTATAATTTTTGATAAATTATTTTTATAGCGAGAAACAAATACTGCATATAGAAAGATATTGATGTTTAATTGAAAGATATCGGTATGTCGAACATAAAATTAATTAATTTAATTTTAATTAATTATATTAGTAATTTATATCAGTTATGAATGTATCTTCCTATAAAATACGAAAAAAACGTACTTTGTTAGGCACTCAAAAATTTATTAAGAAATAAAACCTGCATTTTTTCCCCTGCAAATATAAATTCTACAAGATGTGTTATATATACAATCGTAGCAGGTATATAAAACGAAATTTGAAATTACCAGAAAATATTTTTAACTAAAACGAAGATACGACATTCGATTTTGTACTCGTGTAATAAGTCGCTAATATATGCTTAAGTGACTGTATAGTAAATCAAATAAATTGTTATATATTTTGCATGTTGAAAAGAAACGCATGCTAGAAATTTATATGAATGTAAATGTATATTTTTAGAAAAAAAATTCTTCTGGCGATTTGTATGTCTGTCATAGAGTACAGCTGAGCATCTTCTGTAATAAATTTAAATAAAAAGAAAAGAATAATATTATATTATACGTGTAACATATTGCGAATTAAATTGAAACGAATAGTCGTAAACTGCGATGCATAAGATAAACGTAATCCGTCACTTAACTGCCATACAATTATTTGGACTTGCATAAAAATAATCACTTATATGTATTTTGGCTATTTCAAGTTACATTATAGATCGTTCCTAAACACTCAAATCTTTACAGACGCATACGCATTGCTACTGCATTAAATGCAATGATTAGATGTATATATATGTATATGTATATATACATAATATATATACATCTATATAGTATATATATATATATATGTATAAGTACAATAATACAACAGCTATATATTATATCGATACTCACATCTTAGTACATTTTTATTCCTTTACAGCATTATAGTAGATACTTTTTGATAGTATTACATTCTGCCAAGTACGATTATCCCGCCTCCTTTGATTTCACAGGCGAAATCAAAAGCACGAAACACGTTGTTTCTTTCTTATATAGTAAAGATTGAGATTCTTATAGATTGTGTTTATTATTGCCTCAACCCTTCTTGATGGACATGAGCTGTATGTCACACTATGCTACTAGTCAACAATGTTATTAGCTATGTACTTAGAAGGGCTAAGATATTTCAAAGAAGTGAGATCAATTTTGAGAAGTGTGTGAACATAATCTAAAAATCCAACCCGTTGAATATGCAGTCTAAACAAAAATTCATAAAGAAAAGGAAATATAAAATACAATTAAATATCGAAAATATATTTTTTCGTATCACAATTAATCCTGCATATTCAAAGAGATGATATTTTTAGAAATCTATCAGGAATACATATAATGATTATTATTGCACGTAATATTTTACACGAACTATGTTTTTCAAATTATCAGGATATAACCTTATATATTCTCTTCAAGAGAGAGTTATGCAAACTAGATATGCCGAAAGATCGAAGGAAGGTTATATAAACGCAAATATCTATAAATCATGTTTTTATACACAAACGGAAGTTAAAGAATTTCTTATACTCAACTGTACAGTTCGTGAATGCCTAGAGTGTATAATTCTCTCGAATTTTTTCAGACTAAATTACTGCATAAGTTTTTAATAATGTTTACATTGTTTAATGCAGCATGCGACAAAAGAATACTTACATAAATGCTTCAAACCATAAATTTAAAATTATGCAAGTATATAT